>CAWUDS030004623.1:0-15023 GCA_963859935.3 Lathyrus sativus | reverse complement strand
TTGTTACGGGCTTGTGTTTTGGAGAAAGGTGGTACGTGGGATTCTCATTTTCCATTGGTAGAGTTCACGTACAACAACAGTTACCATTCTAGTATCGGAATGGCAACCGTTTGAGGCTCTTTATGGTCGGAGGTGCAGGACTCCTCAGTGTTGGTACGAGTCAGGTGAGAATGTTATTTTGGGGGCCAGAGTTGGTGCAGCAGACTACTGAGACAATGCAGATGATCCGTGAGAAGATGAAAGCATCGCAGGATAGGCAGAAGAGTTATTATGATAACCGAAGGAAAGAATTGGAATTCAGTGAAGGTGATCATGTATTTTTGAGGGTTAATCTAGTGACTGGTGTAGGACGTGCATTGAAGTCCAAGAAGTTGGATCCGAAGTTTATCGGGCCGTATCAGATTTTGCAAAGGATTGGTGATGTGGCTTATAGGGTGGCGTTGCCGCCGGAGCTTTCGAACTTGCATGACGTGTTTCATGTGTCGCAACTTCGGAAGTATGTACCAGATCCATCTCATGTGATTCAGAGAGATGAATTTCAAGTTAGAGAGAATCTAACTGTGGAGACGATGCCGTGAGAATCGAGGATCGCAAGATGAAGCGACTCAGAGGAAAGGAGATACCTTTGGTGAGAGTGGCTTGGGGAGGTGCTGCAGGAGGCAGTGTGACCTGGGAATTGGAAAAGCAGGATGCAGGAAGTGTATCCAGAATTGTTTCCATCAGGTATTTTCAAAGACGAAAATAATTAAAGTGGGGGAGAGTTGTAACGCCCATTTTAATTATTCGAGTTTTTCGATTTATTTATTTTCTGCATGCTTGGGTGAAATTTGTTTGAGAAATTAAGATCCATAATATTAGAAAAGTATGATTAATAATAATGATAATATGATGTTTAATAGTGTTGTTACTATTATTATTATTATTATTGTTATTATTGTTGTATTTAAAATATTATTGGAATTAATTTTGGATTAAAAGAAAATAAGAATATTAGTTTTGGAAATAAAAAGAGGATTATTTGGGATGAAGGGCATGTTTGGCATTTGAAAAAGGGAAAGAGGAGAACACGATAGAAGTGGAACAAGAGGAACGGTAGAAGTGAATCAAGAGTGAGCAAGCTTGAGCAAGAGGTGGACGATCAAAGCTGTGGATTGTTGATTCGTCATCATCAAACTGCATTTTGAGGTAAGAGGGGGGGGGGGGGATGATCGGTTAATTTCGTAAATGCATGAATAATAGGTAGAAGGGGGATTTCCCTTAACCCCACTAGGTTGTGATGAATGTTGTTGATTTGTGTTGCGATTCTGAATGTTGATAATGTGTAGAAATCATTGCATGTGTTGTTTTGGTTGATTTGGGGGTTTCCGGGTAGTTTGAAGTTATGCGGAACTGAGTAATTGTGTAGAGCTAACAATTAATCGGGTTAAATCGAGGATAGATGTTGTAGTTAGCTTGTGAACAATTGTCTAGTATGATGAGGTTTGGCTTGGAGTAGAATCGACTGAGTTCAGAGCATGTTGCCGACTCTGAGCTGTGGCTTTATTTTTCTGAGATCGCAGGTATTCGTCGGACGAACTGGGCAGCGAATGCTGCCAGTAGCCTCTGTTTGGATTCGCCAGGCGAATGGTCAGCGAGTGTTCGCTGCAGGGTTTCGCCAGGCGAATGTGCTAGCGAGCCCGACAACAGTTTGTGTTTTGCTGTTGTTTTGTGTTGTTTCCTTTGTGGTTTTGGACCCTTGTTGGTCATGTTATATGATGAACTTACTAGTAAGCTGGGGTGAGTGTATGTATGGTGTCGGAACATAATTCCGTGATATATGTGTGATTATGATGTTTGCATTGGTGTATGTTATGATATGACTGTGATGATGGGTGAGACATATTTGATATATGTTAAATTGTCATCAGTAGGATCGTGTGCACCTTGTGTGCTTAGGTTTGTATGTTGTATGACGATGGATCAGTAGGATCGTATGCACCTTGTGTGCTTGATGTGTATGTGATATATGATGAAATGGATCAGTAGGATCGTGTGCACCGTGAGTGCTTGTGTTGTTGTGCATGGTGTCTGCATAGCATGTGGACGGGAGTTGAATCGTTGCTCAGATGGAGTGCATGCGATTCACCCGTGCTCTAAATGGGGAGCATGGACGGGAGTTGAATCGTTGCTCAGATGGAGTGTATGCGATTCACCCGTGCTCCAAGTGGGGAGCGTTAGTAGGGATAGATCGTTGCTCAGATGGAGTGTATGCGATCTATCCTGAGATTTGATTATATAGGCTCAGGAGGAGCGTGGTAGGGATAGATCGTTGCTCAGATGGAGTGTATGCGATCTATCCTTAGTTGAGTCGGTACCGCATATCATTGTGTCGAGTTACATGTGTTGCATTGGGATGTGTGCTGTGTTGGCATGGGACAGTAGGTCCGAATTTGATGTATATAAAATGATGTTTATGTGTTTCTGCCTTTTATTTCATGTACGTCATTACCGTTATATTTGATCGTGATTTCTCACCCCTTGTTGTTGTTGTGGTCTGTGCTTCTTCGGAAGTACAGACAATCCAGGTGCTTAGCTAGCTTGGATTATGGCGAGTCGTAGGGATGCTCTGTTACATAACACCGGGGCTTTTGGGAGTATTTATGTCTATTAGATAATTTTGTGTGCCCCTTGTGGCGTATCTTGTTTTGTTGGGATTCGATGATGATATTTTCTGTACTTTGGGCAGATGGCCGACTTGATGTATAGGATGATGACGTGTATATACATATGTTTATGACAGATTCATTTTCCACTGCAATTTTGTTGAAAATCATTTTTAAGAAATGTCTTGTGGAATTTTGGTGAAAATGTGACATCCCGTTTTTGGTGTGGAAACTCTGATGATTTTTTATTTAATTGTTTTATTTTATTTTGGGGAATGGGGTGTTACAAGTTGGAATCAGAGCAGGTCGGTCCGTCCGGCCAGTGTAGTGTTTTGAGTCTGTCTGTAGGATAGAGTTTGGTTGTTTTTCTGTTAACCTGTTGTGGTGGTTGTTGAGCAGTATGGCGGGGAGGAACGATGCTGCGTTGGCCGCAGCTATGCAAGCAATGGCACACGTGGTGGCCAATCAGAATCTGGCTGTGGGCGCACAGTTCAGAGACTTGACGCAGTTCCAGAGTAACAAGCCCACAAAGTTTGAAGGTGGGATTTTGGATCCGGAAGCTGCACAGAAGTGGCTGAAGGCGATAAAGAAGATCTTTAGAACCATGGGGTGCAGTGATGAGCAGAAGGTGAGGTTCGGTACTCACATGTTGGAGGGTGAAGCCGAGGCTTGGTGGGACAACTGTCGCCAGAGGTTGGAGGCTTCGGGAACTCCGATTACTTGGGAGGTGGTTCGAACGGGTTTTCTGGAAAAGTATTTTCCGGAGGATATCAGGAGTGCTAAAGAGGTTGAATTTCTAGAGCTGAAGCAGGGCAATATGTCGGTGGCCGAGTATGCGGCCAAGTTTGAAGAGTTGGCACAATATTGTCCCCATTACAATACTGAGGAGGCCATGACTTCTAAGTGTCTGATGTTTGAGAATGGGTTGCGACCGGAGATCAAGATGGGGATAGCTTGTCAGAAGATCAAGAGTTATCCTGAGTTGGTGAGTAGAAGCTGAATTTATGATAATGACAACTGAGCAAGGATTGCACACTTTAAGGCGGTGAATGACCGTAAGGGTAAGCAAAGATTCGGTGGTACACCTTACAGCGTGCCGACCGATAAGGGAAAGCAGAAGGTTGTGGCTGATAAGAAGTTCAGAGAGAGGAAAACATCGATGGATTTGAAATGTTATCGGTGTGGTGTTGTGGGGCATCGTGTTAGCGATTGTCCTCATGAAGCGAAGAAGTGCTTTAAGTGTGGGAAGTCGGGCCATGTGATGGTGGATTGCAGGACTAGTATGCCTACTTGCTATAACTACGGGGAGAAAGGCCATATTAGTACTCATTGTGAGAAATCGAGGAGGACGTAGGCGCCTCAGGTCAGTGGTAAAGTGTTTGCTGTGGTAGGGACTCATTCGGCGGACGAGGAGCGTTCGATCAAAGGTACTAGTTTTATCAATAATGTTCCTTTGACTGCTATGATTAATACGGGTGCGACCCACTTGTTTATCTCCGTTGATTGTGTGAAGAGGTTAGGTTTGGTACTGTTTACTCTTGAGCGGCGGATGACTATTGAAACTCCCTCGATTGGTTAGTGACTACTTCATTAGTGTGTTTGAAGTGTTCATTGACTATTTTTGGCCGAGATTTCGGAGTGGATTTGATTTCTTTACCACTTGGTGGTTTGGATGTTATTTGGGTATGAACTGGTTGGAGTTCAACCGAGTCTACATTGATTTTTATCGGAAGGTGTTATTGTTTCTGACTCCAGAAGAGGAAGCTTTGGCAGATTCCTTATCTAGTAAGGAATTGAGAACCTTGTTGGCAGATGACGCTAAGGTGTTTGCTTTATTTGCATCGTTGTCGGTTGACAGCAGGACGTTGTTGGATGAGTTAGCCGTGGTGAATGAGTTTCAGGAGGTGTTCCCTGATGATATTACAGAGTTGCCTCCGAAGAGAGAAATTGAGTTTAGCATCGACCTTGTTCCTGGTACGAGGCCCTATTCTATGGCACCGTACAGGATTTCGGCAACGGAATTGGCCGAGTTGAAGTCTCAGCTTGGAGAGTTGTTGCATAGGAAGTTTATCAGACCAAGTGTGTCGTCGTGGGGAGCTCCAGTGTTGTTAGTGAAGAAGAAGGATGGTAGCATGCGGTTGTGCATCGATTACCGTCAGTTGAATAAAGTGACCATCAAGAACAAATATCCTCTTCCAAGGATTGATGATTTGATGGATCAGTTGGTGGGTGCTCGTATGTTTAGTAAGATTGACTTGAGGTCAGGTTATCATCAGATCAGAGTGAGAGAAGGTAATATTCAGAAGACGGCGTTTAGGACTCGATATGGACATTACGAGTATGCAGTAATGCCTTTCGGAGTGTCTAATGCGCCGAGAGTGTTCATGGAGTATATGAATCGTATCTTCCATTCTTATTTGGATCATTTTATTATCGTGTTCATTGATGATATACTGATTTATTCTAAGTCAGAGGAAGAGCATGCAGATCATTTGAGGATTGCTTTGCAAGGGCTGAAGGATAACAAGTTGTTTTCTAAGTTATCGAAGTGTGAGTTCTAGTTAAAGACGGCGAGTTTCTTGGGGCATGTTATTTCTGGTGATGGTGTTTCGATAGACCCATCGAAGATGAGTATGGTGTTACAATGGGAACCACCGAAGACGGTAACTGAGGTTATAAGCTTTTTGGGTTTGGCAGGGTATTACCGAAGATTTATTGAAGGATTTTCTAGATTGGCGTTACCATTAACTCAATTGACGAGGAAAGACCAAGTGTTTGTGTGATATGCTGCTTGTGAAGAGAGTTTTGAAGAGCTGAAAAAGATATTGACTTCAGCGCCGGTGTTGGTGTTATCGAATCCGAGTGAGCCTTTTGTGGTGTATTGTGATGCGTCTAAGATGGGATTAGGCGGAGTTCTTATGTAGAATGGGAAAGTGGTAGCTTATGCTTTGCGGTAATTGAGGGTACATGAGCGGAATTATCCTACTCATGACCTTGAATTGGCTGCGGTGGTTTTTGTGTTGAAGATCTGGAGACACTATTTGTATGGTTCGAGGTTTGAGGTGTTCAGTGATTATAAGAGCTTGAGGTATCTGTTTGATCAGAAAGAATTGAATATGAGGCAGAGAAGGTGGTTGGAATTCCTGAAAGATTATGATTTTAGTTTGAGCTATCACCTAGGAAAAGAAAATGTTGTTGCGGCTGCCATGAGCAGGAAAGCAATTCATATGTCAGCTTTAATGGTGAAAGAGATGGAGCTTATTGAGCAGTTTAGAGATTTGAGCATGGTTTGTGAATTCACGACAGATGGTGTGATGTTGGGTAAATTGCAAGTGAAGAATGATTTCTGGGATATGATTAGAGAATACCAAAATTTGGATGTGAAACTTGTGGATTTGATACGAGGAGCCGAATGTGACTCCGGTAGTGATTTCAAGATGGATGGTGTTGGTGTGTTGAGGTTTCGGGGCAGAACTTGTGTGCCGGATAATGACGATCTTAAGAAGTCAATTTTGGACAAAGGACATCATAGTAGCCTGAGTGTTCATCCAAGAGCTACGAAGATGTATCAGGATTTGAAAAATTTATTTTAGGGGTCAGGAATGAAAAAAGATATCGCTCGTTTTGTTTATGCTTGCTTGACATGTCAGAAATCAAAAGTGGAGCATCAGAGAACTTCTGGGATGATGCAACCGTTAGAGATTCCGGTTTGGAAATGGGATTGTATCGCCTTGGATTTTGTTATAGGATTGCCGAATACGGCGAGAGGATTTGATGCGATTTGGGTAATTGTAGATCAGCTTATGAAGTCTGCACATTTTGTGCCGATTAGTATCAGTTTTCCGTTGGAGAAGCTGGAAGAGATCTATATTCGGGTGATTATGAAGCTGCATGGTGTGTCGTTGAGTATTGTGTCGGATAGAGATCCGAGGTTCACTTCAGAATTTTGGAAGAGTTTGCAAGAAGCTTTGGGTACCAAGTTGAAGCTGAGTTCAACCTATCATCCATAGACGGATGGACAGTCAGAGAGGACTATTCAGACGTTAGAGGATTTGTTACGGGCTTGTGTTTTGGAGAAAGGTGGTACGTGGGATACTCATTTGCCATTGGTAGAGTTCAGTACAACAACAGTTACCATTCTAGTATCGGAATGGCACCGTTTGAGACTTTTTATGGTCGGAGGTGTGGGACTCCTCTGTGTTGGTACGAGTCAGGTGAGAATGTTATTTTGGGGGCCAAAGTTGGTGCAGCAGACTACTGAGACAGTGCAGATGATCCGTGAGAAGATGAAAGCATCGCAGGATAGGCAGAAGAGTTATTATGATAACCGAAGGAAAAAATTGGAATTCAGTGAAGGTGATCATGTATTTTTGAGGGTTAATCCAGTGGCTGGTGTAGGACGTGCATTGAAGTCCAAGAAGTTGGATCCGAAGTTTATCGGGCCGTATCAGATTTTGCAGAGGATTGGTGATGTGGCTTATAGGGTGGCGTTGCCGCCGGAGCTTTCGAACTTGCATGACGTGTTTCATGTGTCGCAACTTTGGAAGTATGTACTAGATCCGTCTCATGTGATTCAGAGAGATGAAGTTCAAGTTAGAGAGAATCTAACTGTGGAGACGATGCCGTTGAGAATCGAGGATCGCAAGATGAAGCGACTCAGAGGAAAGGAGATACCTTTCGTGATAGTGGCTTGGGGAGGTGCTGCAGGAGGCAGTGTGACCTGGGAATTGGAAAGCAGGATGCGGGAAGTGTATCCAGAATTGTTTCCATCAGGTATTTTCGAGGACGAAAAGAATTAAAGTGGAGGAGAGTTGTAACGTCCATTTTAATTATTCGAGTTTTTCGATGTATTTATTTTCGGCATGCTTGCGTGGAATTTGTTTGAGAAATTAAGATCCATAATATTAGAAAAGTATGATTAATAATAATGATAATATGATGATTAATAATGTTGTTACTATTATTATTAATATTATTGTTATTATTATTGTATTTAAAAATATTATTTGAATTAATTTTGGATTAAAAGAAAATAAGAATATTAGTTTTGGAAATAAAAAGAGGATTATTTGGGATGAAGGGCATGTTTGGCATTTGGAAAAAGGGAAAGAGGAGAACACGATAGAAGTGGAACAAGAGGAACGGTAGAAGCGAATCAAGAGTGAGCAAGCTTGTGCAAGAGGTGGACGATCAAAGCTGTGGATTGTGGATTCTTCATCATCAAACTGCATTTTGAGGTAGGGGGAATGATCGGTTAATTTGGTAAATGCATGAATAATAGGTAGAAGGGGGATTTCCCTTAACCCCACTAGGTTGTGATGAATGTTGTTGATTTGTGTTGCGATTCTGAATGTTGATAATGGGTAGAAATCATTGCATGTGCTGTTTTGGTTGATTTGGGGGTTTCCGGATAGTTCGAAGTTATGCCAGAAATGAGTAATTGTGTATAGCTAACAATTAATCGAGTTAAATCGAGGATAGATGTTATAGTTAGGTTGTGGAACAATTGTCTGGTATGATGGGGTTTGGCTTGGAGTAGAATCGGCTGAGTTCGGAGCATGTTGCCGACTCTGAGCTGTGGCTTTATTTTTCTGAGATCGCAGGTTTTCACTGGGCGAATGAAGGGGCGAGCCTTCGCCAGGCTTTGCCGCGCGATCTGGCAGCGAATGCTGCGAGTAGCATCTGTTTGGCTTCGCTAGGCGAATGGTCAGCGAGTGTTCGCTGCGTGGTTTCGCCAGGCGAATGTGCCAGCGAGCCCGACAACAGTTTGTGTTTTGCTGCTGTTTTGTTTTGTTTCCTTTGTGGTTTTGGACCCTTGTTGGTCATGTTTGATGATGAAGTTATTAGTGTGTTGGGGTGAGTGTATGTATGGTGTCGGAACATGATTCCGTGATATCTGTGTGATTATGATGTTTGCATTGGTGTATGTTATGATATGACTATGATGATGGGTGAGACATATTTGATATACGATAAATTGTCATCAGTAGGATCGTGTGCACCTTGTGTGCTTGATGTGTATGTGATATATGATGAAATGGATTTGTAGTATCGTGTGCACCGTGAGTGCTTGTGTTGTTGTGCATGGTGTCTGCATAGCATGTGGACGAGAGTTGAATCGTTGCTCAAATGGAGTGTATGCGATTCACCCTTGCTCCAAATGGGGAGCATGGATGGGAGTTGAATTGTTGCTCAGATGGAGTGTATGCGATTCACCCGTGCTCCAAATGGGGAGCGTGGACGGGAGTTGAATCGTTGCTCAGATGGAGTGTATGTGATTCACCCGTGCTCCAAGTGGGGAGCGTTGGTAGGGATAGATCGTTGCTCAGATGGAGTGTATGCGATCTATCCTAAGATTTGATTATATGGGCTCAGGAGGAGCGTGGTAGGGATATATCCTTGCTCAGATGGAGTGTATGCGATCTATCCTGAGTTGAGTATGTACCGCATATCTTTGTGTCGAGTTGCATGTGTTGCATTGTGATGTGTGCTGTGTCGGCATGGGACAATAGGTCCGGATTTGATGTATATGAAATGATGTTTATGTGTTTCTGCCTTTTATTTCATGTACATCATTACCGTTATATTTAATCGTGATTTCTCACCCCTTGTTGTTGTTGTTGTGGTCTGTGCTTCTTCGGAAGTACAGACAATCCAGGTGCTTAGCTAGCTTGGATTGTGGCGAGTCGTAGGGATGCTCTGTTACATAACACCGGGGCTTTTGGGAGTATTTATGTCTATTTGATAATTTTGTGTGCCCCTTGTGGCGTATCTTGTTTTGTTGGGATTCGATGATGATATTTTGTGTACTTTGGGCAGATGGCCGACTTGATGTATAGGATGATGACGTGTATATACATATGTTTATGACAGATTCATTTTCCGCTGCAATTTTGTTGAAAATCATTTTTAAGAAATGTCTTGTGGAATTTTGGTGAAAATGTGACATCCCGTTTTTGGTGTGGAAACTCTGATGATTGTTTATTTAATTGTTTTATTTAATTTTGAGGAACGGGGTGTTACATCCTTCCTCTTCTTGACCAAGAAGTGATTCAAGCTTTGGAGTGCTTTCGACCCATGGATTCCAGTACCCTTATTAATCGGGACCGTGAACTTGACAATTGAGAGGAGGAATACTTAGGTATGGACAAACATTTTCCTATTCTTATCCTGTTGTGTTGACATATTGTGATGATGTTTTTTTATCTGTAGACGAGATGATGGTGGTTCCTCTTGATGAAAAGGGAGCGTCAGGTGAAGTTGAAGAGGGCTTAGCAGCGGGCGATGCACTCTTTTTCTCGAGATACATCCAACGTCCGGGGGAGGGTGCAAGGTGAAACTTTGCGGGTGGCAAAGATTTTCCCTCCTAAGGTTCCTATGAGGTAAGAAAGTTCTTTTGGGTTGTTAGGAAAATGATAGGTGGGGCCTGAACCAAAGTTATTAGTGGATGTTCTATCTCTTTGTGAACCCTCTTTGTGGCACAACCAAGCCTTTAACACAATGGATTTTGTCGATCTTTTTTTCTCATTCCTTGAGAACTTCCTAGGTAATTACCGATTGTTTTCTGCTATTTCCCCCACTCAACTACCTATTTTGATGGAGTTCCATCTTATGAGGTGTTTCTTGGTGGGGAAAGCACTAAAGGAGAAGCGCTCTGACACTCTATGGAGCCTATGGTAAGAGAAAATCAATATGAACAAACACACAATCATTCGTGTCAGCCATCTCTTTTTGGAAAATCTGCCAAGTTCAGATTAACCAATCATAAACATTAAATCAAATAGCAATTCACAAAGTAATCATAGATAGTGACCACACACATGTCGCACACAAAAGGGTACAAATTAGTCACAACCTAGGCCGAATGGACCGACTTGCTCTTATGCCAACTATGTAACACCCTAAAACCCCGACTCTTTATTTATAAAATAACTTCATTTAATTTCTCAAATAGGGCATTACACATTCTTCACCAAACATTTTACTCAACAAAATATCAAATTTATTAAAGCAACGAAATAAAAATATCATTTGACATAAAAAGTCTCAATACCAAAAAGATAATGGGATGATTTAAAACATCTCCAAGAAAACATAAAATGTAACAAGCAGCTCGTCCACAGTGTTACATATCAAAGTGACTTCAAAACTAAAGGACTAAAAACAATAAGGTAAATGATGAGGCCTCAATGTCATCCTCTAACTCAAACAACAACTATTCTTCTACCTGATTATATGTACCCAGAAAGAGTACAGAACAACACAACAAAACAACAGGGAGTGGGAATACGTTCAAAATGTTAACGATGTATGGGTAAAAAAAGGACAATATACACAGACATCAACGCATTCATATTGATCTTTTCAGTTGATCAGAACCTGAAGTGGGCTAGAGACTTCGCCTACGATGCTGGAAATAAGGAGGATAGGGTGTACCGGCAAGGCACTCTGATGCTAAAGTAAGAATCGAGAGATGACAAGGCAAGTACAAAGTAAGTATTTCTTAGGATGATTATTGGATACTTGACCCTCTTAAAAGAGATGATTTTTATAATGCCCCCAGCGCTTGACCATTGGTCCCTATTTTCGAGCCAATATAATCGTTCCCCAAAAATAGGTAACTGCCATAAACTAGCCGTTGAGACAGGAAGATGTGCTCGGAACTAGTTGTTGCTTTGAGAAGGGTGTGGTTGCGGGCAGTAGTGTTGTAGCTATTCTTGGATGGTTGAACCGTGTGTGACGGGCAGAGATATAACGAAGGACAGATGATCCTAGGGGTTAGCTGGTCAACCCTCTTCGACTGAGCGGCATAGTAGAAAATTATTTCCATTGCCCTTGATTGGAAGGGCTTAGGCTATTGGGTCATTCTGGGTGCAGAAGTGGATTGAGTCATGCCTAGTCATTGGGATAATCTAAAATATGAGCCCCCTAAGTCGTTGCTCTTGAGCATATGAGTGGTGACTTAAGGGCAACTCGTGATCTTGAGGAGGAGTGTGTGCAGTCGACGCTCGTTACTGAGACGAGGTTATTTCACGGTGCTCGAGGATACATGTTCCCGAGGAACCTGAAATGTTGTCCCGCGTGTCCGACGAGCGGGGATCCCAACGGTTGATGGGACTTGAAGGGATGGATTTCCACGCTTGCATCGAGCCATGTGTCAAATTTAATGCGTAATGATGGCTACACTAAGGTCGTAATGATGCCCCTACGTCGTGCGTGCTCATGCACGTGCCTCTAACTTATCTATAAATAGAGGGAGGAAACATTCATTTTCACATTTCGCTTCTCTCTCTTCTTCTGTTGCTGTCGTCGTTTTCATCGTCCATCGCCGCATGAGCACTGAGCAACCTTTGACGACCACAGTTCCCTTCTCTTCGACCATGTAAGTTTCTGATCCTTCTATGTTTTATGTAGGTTTTAACCTTACTTTTCTTATATTTGCATGCGGTTAGGATGAGGAACTAGGTAGAGTAGGTGTATTCCGGTGGATGTTGGTGTTTGGCGGTGGTTGAGCTATTTTCTGCCATCGGCGCCGTCGTCGGAGTGTTAGGACTTTAGGCTTTCGTGTTGGTTCTGGCACCGTTGTGACGGTGAATGAGTTTGTCACCGGTGGAGCCTATGAAGCTTCTGGTGTACTCACGATTTTTCGGTAGATCTTCAAACGAATTCTAGGTAAAGTGTCCGGGAGGATCTCCCTGCGAGGGTTTAAGGAATTTCCACGGAGAGTCTCCCTGTACCTTTGTTGCGTTGTTTGAGTAAGGGTTTAGGTCAAGGAAGTTGTCCTCGAGCCTTTGCGTGCCCTTTCACTTGACTAGCGATGGAATGATGGATTTGATTTTACCATCAAATTCACTTTTGTCCTCTACTTTTCAGGTGAAGGAGATGTCTTGCAATCCCGAAGATGATGTTATGCTCGAGCGGGAGCTGTCCGAGGAGAGTTCTTCGGGTGCTAGTATTTCTGACGAAACCCCCCTGGGAGTCCCGAGGAATAATGGATTGTTTCTGAGCCTCGAGGGCATGCCTCCCTCTTTGCTTTCCATACTAAAGATGCCTTCACGACGGTGGGGGAGGAAGAATACTTAAGGGTCCACTTTCCCGAGGAAGACGATCGAATATGCTCGACTTACGATGTTGAGCATTTTCCCATGTATGAGTATGTCTTAAAGAAGATTGGGTTGAAGCTGCCCTTCACTGATTTCTAAGTGGCAGTCTTTGGTCATATAGACTTGGCACCTTCCCAGCTCCATTCAAAATTGATTGCTTTCATTCAAGCATTCGAGATTACATGTGAGTACTTAAAGATTGGAGCCACTCTCCCCCTTTTCTTCACTGCCTTCCACCTCTAGCCCCAAGTCGTGGAAGGCCAATTCGGATGGGTTTCCCTGAAGTAGGGGAGGAAGTTGTTCAAGGCCTTTTCAGAGTCCATTAGGACATTCAAGTAGAGGTATTATGTCATGCAGCCTGTGTCTCTTGACGGGCAAGGAAAGATGAGGGGGCGTCGTGCGCTGAGATTCTGTTTCACCTGGAGCATGGATCACTTCACCAGGGAAACCAAGGAATATATAGCCAAGTCAGTCATGCTAGAGGAAGATGACCTGGCCAGCTGTAATACCCTAATTTTTACCCTTAAGATCCACATATCAAATGCATTTCATACCACAAGCAAGATCACAAGCTTTGGTTCTCTTGTCTTCCTCTACAGGTTTGTCTTTGAGGGATATCATTGGGCACCCTTGTTTTCTTATATGATTTATGTTTGTTTATGTTTATGTTTACTAACTCTTAATTAAAATCCAAAAATATGTTTGCTTTCTTTTTCTTTACTAACTCTGTTTTCAGGAAGAGGTTTGGGTCAAGAATACCAATCAACAATCCCGTAGCTCGAATGAAATTCAACTAAAGAAGTCAAGATGATCTACAAATAATTCAAAATCATTTGATCAAGAGTTTCCCAAGATTTTATTGTTCATTACTCAAGAAATTCTAAGGTTCATGTGTTTATTCCCATGCTTTCTTTGACAAGTCAGAAAAATCGAGCCAAAGCCAAGACAACTAATCAAAAAGCCATTTTTCACACTTTTTCACTGTGTTAATCGATTAACACATTTGTACATGAAATGGTTAATCAATTAACTAGTGTGTTTTTGTGAAAATGAGCCAAATTCAAATTCTGCAGCATTTTGGCACCAATTTTCAAATATTTCATCATGATAATGTTCTAGATCACCTCATTTTAATTCTCCTACCTCACAACAATTGATTCCCACCATTCACCTTCACTAATAACCATTTGATCTTGATTTTGCCTAAAAATTCAAATCCAAGCCTAATTTTGGTTACAAACCAAATTCCAAACCACCAAAATTTCCAAGCCTAAATTTAATAAATAGAGGTCTCATTGCATTAATTCATCAAGCTTTGATAGCCAAATTCACCTTGCTAAAATTTCTCTCAATTACCTTCAACTACCAAATTCACTAAAGCTCTTTCTTCTTTTGAAAGTTAGTAAGTTCTTCATTTGAACTTAGTAATCTTTGAGCTAAAACCTTCATCTAATCATTTTTTCATCATCAATTTCAGTAGATCAAGGCTTTGGACAGTGGTTCTTAAAGTTAATTTGAAGCAATTTCAGATTTAAAGTGGTAAACCCTTGATCCATCTTCTACAATATGATCTATTGTTGATTCTTGTTGGTTGATTTTTGGATCTTACAAATTATATTTTATTGGTGTTATTTATTGTTGTTATACTTGAATTTCTGTGCTAATTCTCATTCATGATCATGAGGTGTTTGAAGAAATGATTGGATCATGAATGCTGATTTTTTCAATTTTTTTTTGCTGTCATAGCAGTGTTAATTGATTAACCAGTGTCCAAAATGTGATATTTGCTTGTTTTTGGGACTGTTTTGGTTCTTTTCTCTTCTTCTTCCTTTTTCTTTTGATTTTTGCCTTTGTTTTCACTTTAAAAGGTCCTATTACCTTTTAAATTCAATGGACATAGGGTGTAGATGAAGTTGGATAAACATTCACTAATTCAAATCTATCTTTAAAGTGAATTGTTCAATTTATTTTATGTGTTTTGAGTTAATGATATGTTTAGTATTTTGATCCACCAAGATGAGTGGGTTGAACTTAAAGATGGAAGGATTTTAGAATTGTGATTCAATTTGGCTTTCCCCTCCCCTCTTTTTCCTTTTATCTTGATCAAGGAATATATTCAATATCATTGGAACTTGTTTTAGTTCTTGATGAAGATGAAATCGTTACCTATTTTCTTTTCGTGCGGTATTGCTTTCGGAGAGTGATCTACATCTCACTTCTCTAGCATGCATTAGCACTAACATTCTTATTGACCGGCCTTAGATAGTCGTGGCTTCTT
>CAWUDS030004622.1:0-81074 GCA_963859935.3 Lathyrus sativus | reverse complement strand
TAAATATTTAATTTTAGTGATTACTCATGTAGATATAATTTATTTGTCATTCATTTATAGTTTTTTAACTCTGTGGCTTAGTGACGAAGAAACATGAAATTTGGCGATGGAGAAGAAACATATTGAATATATTTACATCTAATTTACCATAATTTAATGTGAAAATGGTAAATACCAATAAATTGTATCTTGATTTTTGTTTTAATTATTACCTATTTTATAAAAAAATATATGTCATGGATTATAGTCTTTTAACTTTTGTTTTAGTGGGGAAAAACCTAAAATTTTGTGATGGAGTAGAAGAATAAAATATAATTAATTTTTTACATCTATTATATTGTATTATGTTTTTTTAATAATAAAAAAAATATAAAACTTTGGGATGGTGAAGAAAAATATTGATATTTTTAGTTGTAATATACCATAGATCAGTGTGAATACGATGAATATAAATAATATTGAGCTTGATTATTTTATTTTAATTGTTATGCATATGTATAAATTATGGGTCATTCATTTGTAGTCTCTTAACTTAGTTTCTTTGAGGTGAAGAAACCAAGATTTGGGTGATGGAGCAGAAAAAAACTATAGAAATTGTTTACATGTATTATATCATGATACGATTTGATTATGGTAAACACAAATAACATTGAGCTTAAATATTTAATTTTAGTGATTACTCATGTAGATATAATTTATTTGTCATTCATTTATAGTTTTTTAACTCTGTGGCTTAGTGACGAAGAAACATGAAATTTGGCGATGGAGAAGAAACATATTGAATATATTTACATCTAATTTACCATAATTTAATGTGAAAATGGTAAATACCAATAAATTGTATCTTGATTTTTGTTTTAATTATTACCTATTTTATAAAAAAATATATGTCATGGATTATAGTCTTTTAACTTTTGTTTTAGTGGGGAAAAACCTAAAATTTTGTGATGGAGTAGAAGAATAAAATATAATTAATTTTTTACATCTATTATATTGTATTATGTTTTTTTAATAATAAAAAAAATATAAAACTTTGGGATGGTGAAGAAAAATATTGATATTTTTAGTTGTAATATACCATAGATCAGTGTGAATACGATGAATATAAATAATATTGAGCTTGATTATTTTATTTTAATTGTTATGCATATGTATAAATTATGGGTCATTCATTTGTAGTCTCTTAACTTAGTTTCTTTGAGGTGAAGAAACCAAAATTTGGGTGATGGAGCAGAAAAAAACTATAGAAATTGTTTACATGTATTATATCATGATACGATTTGATTATGGTAAACACAAATAACATTGAGGTTAAATATTTAATTTTAGTAATTACCCATGTAGATATAATTTGTTTGTCATTCATTTATAGTCTTTTAACTCTGTGGCTTAGTGACGAAGAAACATGAAATTTGGCGATGGAGAGGAAACATATTGAATATATTTACATCTAATTTACCATAATTCAATGTGAAAATGGTAAATATGAATAAATTTTAGCTTGATTATTTGTTTTAATTATTACCTATTTTATAAAAATTAGATGTAATGGGTTATAGTCTTTTAACTTTTTTTTAGTGGGGAAAAACCTAACATTTTTTGATGGAGTATAAAAATAAAATATAATTAACTTTTTACATCCACTATAGTGTATTATGATTTTTGCTTAGTGACAAAAAAACCTAAAACTTTAGGATGGTGAAGAAAAATATTGAATATTTTTAGATGTAATATACCATAAGTCAATGTGAATACGATGAATCCAAATAATATTGAGCTTGATTATTTTATTTTAATTGTTATGCATATGTATAAATTATGGGTCATTCATTTGTAGTCACTTAACTTAGTTTCTTAGAGGTGAAGAAACCAAAATTTTGGTGATGGAGCAGAAGAAAAATATAGAAATTGTTTACATGTATTATATCATGATACGATTTAATTATGGTAAACACAAATAACATTGAGCTTAAATATTTAATTTTAGTGATTACCCATGTAGATAAAATTTATTTGTCATTCATTTATAGTCTTTTAACTCTGTGGCTTAGTGACGAAGAAACATTAAATTTGGCGATGGAGAAGAAACATATTGAATATATTTACATCTAATTTACCATAATTCAATGTGAAAATGGTAAATATGAATAAATTTTAGCTTGATTATTTGTTTTAATTATTACCTATTTTATAAAAATTAGATGTAATGGGTTATAGTCCTTTAACTTTTTTTTAGTGGGGAAAAACCTAACATTTTTTGATGGAGTATAAAAATAAAATATAATTAATTTTTTACATCTACTATAGTGTATTATGATTTTTGCTTAGTGACAAAAAAACCTAAAACTTTAGGATGGTGAAGAAAAATATTAAATATTTTTGGATGCAATATACCATAAGTCAACGTGAATACGATGAATCTAAACAATATTGAGCTTGATTATTTTATTTTAATTGTTATGCATATGTATAAGTTATGGGTCATACATTTGTAGTCTCTTAACTTAGTTTCTTAGAGGTGAAGAAACCATATGTTTGGTGATGGAGAAGAAGAAAAATATAGATAGTCTTTACATTTATTATACCATAATACAATGTGATTATGGTGAATACAAATAACTTTGAGATTGAATATTTAATTTTAGTGATTACCCGTTGTAGATATAATTTATTTGTCATTCATTTATAGTCTTTAAACTCTTTGGCTTAGTGACGAAGAAACATGAAATTTGGTGATGGAGAGGAAACATATTGAATATATTTACATCTAATTTACCATAATTCAATGTGAAAATGGTAAATACCAATAAATTGTATCTTGAATATTTATTTTAATTATTATCTATTTTATAAAAAAAATATATGTCATGGATTATAGTCTTTTAACTTTTATTTTAGTGGGGAAAAACCTAAAGTTTTGTGATGGAGTAGAAGAATAAAATATAATTAATTTTTTACATCTTAAATATTGTATTATGTTTTTTTTAATAATAAAAAAAAATAAAACTTTAGGATGGTGAAGAAAAATATTGATATTTTTAGTTGTAATATACCATAGGTCAGTGTGAATACGTTGAATATAAACAATATTGAGCTTGATTATTTTATTTTAATTGTTATGCATATGTATAAATTATGGGTCATTCATTTGTAGTCTCTTAACTTAGTTTCTTTGAGGTGAAGAAACCAAGATTTGGGTGATGAAGCAGAAAAAAACTATAGAAATTGTTTACATGTATTATATCATGATACGATTTGATTATGGTAAACACAAATAACATTGAGCTTAAATATTTAATTTTAGTGATTACCCATGTAGATATAATTTATTTGTCATTCATTTATAGTTTTTTAACTCTGTGGCTTAGTGACGAAGAAACATGAAATTTGGCGATGGAGAAGAAACATATTGAATATATTTACATCTAATTTACCATAATTCAATGATAAAATGGTAAATACCAATAAATTGTATCTTGATTATTTGTTTTAATTATTACCTATTTTATAAAAAAATATATGTCATGGATTATAGTCTTTTAACTTTTGTTTTAGTGGGGAAAAACCTAAAATTTTGTGATGGAGTAGAAGAATAAAATATAATTAATTTTTTACATCTATTATATTGTATTATGTTTTTTTTAATAATAAAAAAATATAAAACTTTGGGATGGTGAAGAAAAATATTGATATTTTTAGTTGTAATATACCATAGATCAGTGTGAATACGATGAATATAAACAATATTGAGCTTGATTATTTTATTTTAATTGTTATGCATATGTATAAATTATGGGTCATTCATTTGTAGTCTCTTAACTTAGTTTCTTTGAGGTGAAGAAACCAAAATTTGGGTGATGGAGCAGAAAAAAACTATAGAAATTGTTTACATGTATTATATCATGATACGATTTGATTATGGTAAACACAAATAACATTGAGCTTAAATATTTAATTTTAGTGATTACTCATGTAGATATAATTTATTTGTCATTCATTTATAGTTTTTTAACTCTGTGGCTTAGTGACGAAGAAACATGAAATTTGGCGATGGAGAAGAAACATATTGAATATATTTACATCTAATTTACCATAATTTAATGTGAAAATGGTAAATACCAATAAATTGTATCTTGATTTTTGTTTTAATTATTACCTATTTTATAAAAAAATATATGTCATGGATTATAGTCTTTTAACTTTTGTTTTAGTGGGGAAAAACCTAAAATTTTGTGATGGAGTAGAAGAATAAAATATAATTAATTTTTTACATCTATTATATTGTATTATGTTTTTTTAATAATAAAAAAAATATAAAACTTTGGGATGGTGAAGAAAAATATTGATATTTTTAGTTGTAATATACCATAGATCAGTGTGAATACGATGAATATAAATAATATTGAGCTTGATTATTTTATTTTAATTGTTATGCATATGTATAAATTATGGGTCATTCATTTGTAGTCTCTTAACTTAGTTTCTTTGAGGTGAAGAAACCAAGATTTGGGTGATGGAGCAGAAAAAAACTATAGAAATTGTTTACATGTATTATATCATGATACGATTTGATTATGGTAAACACAAATAACATTGACCTTAAATATTTAATTTTAGTGATTACTCATGTAGATATAATTTATTTGTCATTCATTTATAGTTTTTTAACTCTGTGGCTTAGTGACGAAGAAACATGAAATTTGGCGATGGAGAAGAAACATATTGAATATATTTACATCTAATTTACCATAATTTAATGTGAAAATGGTAAATACCAATAAATTGTATCTTGATTTTTGTTTTAATTATTACCTATTTTATAAAAAAATATATGTCATGGATTATAGTCTTTTAACTTTTGTTTTAGTGGGGAAAAACCTAAAATTTTGTGATGGAGTAGAAGAATAAAATATAATTAATTTTTTACATCTATTATATTGTATTATGTTTTTTTAATAATAAAAAAAATATAAAACTTTGGGATGGTGAAGAAAAATATTGATATTTTTAGTTGTAATATACCATAGATCAGTGTGAATACGATGAATATAAATAATATTGAGCTTGATTATTTTATTTTAATTGTTATGCATATGTATAAATTATGGGTCATTCATTTGTAGTCTCTTAACTTAGTTTCTTTGAGGTGAAGAAACCAAAATTTGGGTGATGGAGCAGAAAAAAACTATAGAAATTGTTTACATGTATTATATCATGATACGATTTGATTATGGTAAACACAAATAACATTGAGGTTAAATATTTAATTTTAGTAATTACCCATGTAGATATAATTTGTTTGTCATTCATTTATAGTCTTTTAACTCTGTGGCTTAGTGACGAAGAAACATGAAATTTGGCGATGGAGAGGAAACATATTGAATATATTTACATCTAATTTACCATAATTCAATGTGAAAATGGTAAATATGAATAAATTTTAGCTTGATTATTTGTTTTAATTATTACCTATTTTATAAAAATTAGATGTAATGGGTTATAGTCTTTTAACTTTTTTTTAGTGGGGAAAAACCTAACATTTTTTGATGGAGTATAAAAATAAAATATAATTAACTTTTTACATCCACTATAGTGTATTATGATTTTTGCTTAGTGACAAAAAAACCTAAAACTTTAGGATGCTGAAGAAAAATATTGAATATTTTTAGATGTAATATACCATAAGTCAATGTGAATACGATGAATCCAAATAATATTGAGCTTGATTATTTTATTTTAATTGTTATGCATATGTATAAATTATGGGTCATTCATTTGTAGTCACTTAACTTAGTTTCTTAGAGGTGAAGAAACCAAAATTTTGGTGATGGAGCAGAAGAAAAATATAGAAATTGTTTACATGTATTATATCATGATACGATTTAATTATGGTAAACACAAATAACATTGAGCTTAAATATTTAATTTTAGTGATTACCCATGTAGATAAAATTTATTTGTCATTCATTTATAGTCTTTTAACTCTGTGGCTTAGTGACGAAGAAACATTAAATTTGGCGATGGAGAAGAAACATATTGAATATATTTACATCTAATTTACCATAATTCAATGTGAAAATGGTAAATATGAATAAATTTTAGCTTGATTATTTGTTTTAATTATTACCTATTTTATAAAAATTAGATGTAATGGGTTATAGTCCTTTAACTTTTTTTTAGTGGGGAAAAACCTAACATTTTTTGATGGAGTATAAAAATAAAATATAATTAATTTTTTACATCTACTATAGTGTATTATGATTTTTGCTTAGTGACAAAAAAACCTAAAACTTTAGGATGGTGAAGAAAAATATTAAATATTTTTGGATGCAATATACCATAAGTCAACGTGAATACGATGAATCTAAACAATATTGAGCTTGATTATTTTATTTTAATTGTTATGCATATGTATAAGTTATGGGTCATACATTTGTAGTCTCTTAACTTAGTTTCTTAGAGGTGAAGAAACCATATGTTTGGTGATGGAGAAGAAGAAAAATATAGATAGTCTTTACATTTATTATACCATAATACAATGTGATTATGGTGAATACAAATAACTTTGAGATTGAATATTTAATTTTAGTGATTACCCGTGTAGATATAATTTATTTGTCATTCATTTATAGTCTTTAAACTCTTTGGCTTAGTGACGAAGAAACATGAAATTTGGTGATGGAGAGGAAACATATTGAATATATTTACATCTAATTTACCATAATTCAATGTGAAAATGGTAAATACCAATAAATTGTATCTTGAATATTTATTTTAATTATTATCTATTTTATAAAAAAAATATATGTCATGGATTATAGTCTTTTAACTTTTATTTTAGTGGGGAAAAACCTAAAGTTTTGTGATGGAGTAGAAGAATAAAATATAATTAATTTTTTACATCTTAAATATTGTATTATGTTTTTTTTAATAATAAAAAAAAATAAAACTTTAGGATGGTGAAGAAAAATATTGATATTTTTAGTTGTAATATACCATAGGTCAGTGTGAATACGTTGAATATAAACAATATTGAGCTTGATTATTTTATTTTAATTGTTATGCATATGTATAAATTATGGGTCATTCATTTGTAGTCTCTTAACTTAGTTTCTTTGAGGTGAAGAAACCAAGATTTGGGTGATGAAGCAGAAAAAAACTATAGAAATTGTTTACATGTATTATATCATGATACGATTTGATTATGGTAAACACAAATAACATTGAGCTTAAATATTTAATTTTAGTGATTACCCATGTAGATATAATTTATTTGTCATTCATTTATAGTTTTTTAACTCTGTGGCTTAGTGACGAAGAAACATGAAATTTGGCGATGGAGAAGAAACATATTGAATATATTTACATCTAATTTACCATAATTCAATGATAAAATGGTAAATACCAATAAATTGTATCTTGATTATTTGTTTTAATTATTACCTATTTTATAAAAAAATATATGTCATGGATTATAGTCTTTTAACTTTTGTTTTAGTGGGGAAAAACCTAAAATTTTGTGATGGAGTAGAAGAATAAAATATAATTAATTTTTTACATCTATTATATTGTATTATGTTTTTTTTAATAATAAAAAAAATATAAAACTTTGGGATGGTGAAGAAAAATATTGATATTTTTAGTTGTAATATACCATAGATCAGTGTGAATACGATGAATATAAACAATATTGAGCTTGATTATTTTATTTTAATTGTTATGCATATGTATAAATTATGGGTCATTCATTTGTAGTCTCTTAACTTAGTTTCTTTGAGGTGAAGAAACCAAAATTTGGGTGATGGAGCAGAAAAAAACTATAGAAATTGTTTACATGTATTATATCATGATACGATTTGATTATGGTAAACACAAATAACATTGAGGTTAAATATTTAATTTTAGTAATTACCCATGTAGATATAATTTATTTGTCATTCATTTATAGTCTTTTAACTCTGTGGCTTAGTGACGAATAAACAAGAAATTTGGCGATGGAGAGGAAACATATTGAATATATTTACATCTAATTTACCATAATTCAATGTGAAAATGGTAAATATGAATAAATTTTAGCTTGATTATTTGTTTTAATTATTACCTATTTTATAAAAATTAGATGTAATGGGTTATAGTCTTTTAACTTTTTTTTAGTGGGGAAAAACCTAACATTTTTTGATGGAGTATAAAAATAAAATATAATTAACTTTTTACATCTACTATAGTGTATTATGATTTTTGCTTAGTCACAAAAAAACCTAAAACTTTAGGATGGTGAAGAAAAATATTGAATATTTTTAGTTGTAATATACCATAGGTCAGTGTGAATACGATGAATATAAACAATATTGAGCTTGATTATTTTATTTTAATTGTTATGCATATGTATAAATTATGGGTCATTCATTTGTAGTCTCTTAACTTAGTTTCTTTGAGGTGAAGAAACCAAAATTTTGGTGATGGAGCAGAAGAAAAATATAGAAATTGTTTACATGTATTATATCATGATACGATTTAATTATGGTAAACACAAATAATATTGAGCTTGATTATTTTATTTTAATTGTTATGCATATGTATAAGTTATGGGTCATACATTTGTAGTCTCTTAACTTAGTTTCTTAGAGGTGAAGAAACCATATGTTTGGTGATGGAGAAGAAGAAAAATATAGATAGTCTTTACATCTATTATACCATAATACAATGTGATTATGGTGAATACAAATAACTTTGAGATTGAATATTTAATTTTAGTGATTACCCATGTAGATATAATTTATTTGTCATTCATTTATAGTCTTTTAACTCTGTGGCTTAGTGACGAAGAAACATTAAATTTGGCGATGGAGAAGAAACATATTGAATATATTTACATCTAATTTACCATAATTCAATGTGAAAATGGTAAATATGAATAAATTTTAGCTTGATTATTTGTTTTAATTATTACCTATTTTATAAAAATTAGATGTAATGGGTTATAGTCCTTTAACTTTTTTTTAGTGGGGAAAAACCTAACATTTTTTGATGGAGTATAAAAATAAAATATAATTAATTTTTTACATCTACTATAGTGTATTATGATTTTTGCTTAGTGACAAAAAAACCTAAACTTTAGGATGGTGAAGAAAAATATTGAATATTTTTAGATGCAATATACCATAAGTCAACGTGAATACGATGAATCTAAACAATATTGAGCTTGATTATTTTATTTTAATTGTTATGCATATGTATAAGTTATGGGTCATACATTTGTAGTCTCTTAACTTAGTTTCTTAGAGGTGAAGAAACCATATGTTTGGTGATGGAGAAGAAGAAAAATATAGATAGTCTTTACATCTATTATACATAATACAATGTGATTATGGTGAATACAAATAACTTTGAGATTGAATATTTAATTTTAGTGATTACCCGTGTAGATATAATTTATTTGTCATTCATTTATAGTCTTTAAACTCTTTGGCTTAGTGACGAAGAAACATAAAATTTGGTGATGGAGAGGAAACATATTGAATATATTTACATCTAATTTACCATAATTCAATGTGAAAATGGTAAATACCAATAAATTGTATCTTGATTATTTATTTTAATTATTATCTATTTTATAAAAAAAATATATGTCATGGATTATAGTCTTTTAACTTTTATTTTAGTGGGGAAAAACCTAAAGTTTTGTGATGGAGTAGAAGAATAAAATATAATTAATTTTTTACATCTATTATATTGTATTATGTTTTTTTTTAATAATAAAAAAAAAATAAAACTTTGGGATGGTGAAGAAAAATATTGATATTTTTAGTTGTAATATACCATAGGTCAGTGTGAATACGTTGAATATAAACAATATTGAGCTTGATTATTTTATTTTAATTGTTATGCATATGTATAAATTATGGGTCATTCATTTGTAGTCTCTTAACTTAGTTTCTTTGAGGTGAAGAAACCAAGATTTGGGTGATGGAGCAGAAAAAACTATAGAAATTGTTTACATGTATTATATCATGATACGATTTGATTATGGTAAACACAAATAACATTGAGCTTAAATATTTAATTTTAGTGATTACCCATATAAATATAATTTATTTGTCATTCATTTATAGTCTTTTAACTCTGTGGCTAAGTGACGAAGAAACATGAAATTTGGCGATGGAGAGGAAACATATTGAATATATTTACATCTAATTTACCATAATTCAATGTGAAAATGGTAAATATGAATAAATTTTAGCTTGATTATTTGTTTTAATTATTACCTATTTTATAAAAAATAGATGTCATGGGTTATAGTCTTTTAACTTTTGTTTTAGTGGGAAAAAACCTAAAATTTTGTGATGGAGAAGAAGAATAAAATAAATTAATTTTTTTACATCTATTATAGTGTATTATGTTTTTTTTAGTGATTAAAAAACCTAAAACTTTGGGACGGTGAAGAAAAATACTGAATATTTTTAGTTGTAATATGCCATAGGTCAGTGTGAATACGATGAATATAAACAATATTGAGCTTGATGATTTTATTTTAATTTTTATGCATATGTATAAGTTATGGGTCATACATTTGTAGTGTCTTAACTTAGTTTCTTAGAGGTGAAGAAACCATAAGTTTGGTGATGGAGAAGAAGAAAAATATAGATACTCTTTACATCTAGTATACCATAATACAATGTTATTATGGTGAATACAAATAACTTTGAGATTGAATATTTAATTTTAGTGATTACCCGTATAGATATAATTTATTTGTCATTCATTTATAGTCTTTTAACTCTGTGGCTTAGTGACGAAGAAACATGAAATTTGGTGATGGAGAGGAAACATATTGAATATATTTACATCTAATTTACCATAATTCAATGTGAAAATGATAAATACAAATAAATTGTATCTTGATTATTTGTTTTAATTATTACCTATTTTATAAAAAAATATATGTCATGGATTATAGTCTTTTAACTTTTGTTTTAGTGGGGAAAAACCTAAAATTTTGTGATGGAGTAGAAGAATAAAATATAATTAATTTTTTACATCTATTATATTGTATTATGTTTTTTTTAATAATAAAAAAACATAAAACTTTGGGATGGTGAAGAAAAATATTGATATTTTTAGTTTTAATATACCATAGGTCAGTGTGAATACGATGAATATAAATAATATTGATCTTGATTATTTTATTTTAATTGTTATGCATATGTATAAATTATGGGTCATTCATTTGTAGTCACTTAACTTAGTTTCTTAGAGGTGAAGAAACCAAAATTTTGGTGATGGGGCAGTAGAAAAATATAGAAATTGTTTACATCTATTATATCATGATACAATTTGATTATGGTAAACACAAGTAACATTGAGCTTAAATATTAAATTTTAGTGATTACCCATGTAGATATAACTTATTTGTCATTCATTTATAGTCTTTTAACTCTGTGGCTTAGTAACGAAGAAACATGAAATTTGGTGATGGAGAAGAAACATATTGAATATATTTACATCTAATTTACCATAATTCAATGTGAAAATGGTAAATAACAATAAATTTTAGCTTGATTATTTGTTTTAATTATTACCTATTTTATAAAAAATAGATGCCATGGGTTATAGTCTTTTAACTTTTGTTTTAGTGGGGAAAAGCCTAAAATTTTGTGATGGAGTAAAAGAATAAAATAAAATTAATTTTTTTTACATCTATTATAGTGTATTATGTTTTTTTTAGTGATTAAAAAACCTAAAACTTTGGGACGGTGAATAAAAATATTGAATATTTTAAGTTGTAATATACCATAGGTCAGTGTGAATACGATGAATATAAACAATATTGAGCTTGATTATTTTATTTTAATTATTATGCATATGTATAAATTATTGGTCATTCATTTGTAGTCTCTTAACTTAGTTTCTTTGAGGTGAAGAAACCAAAATTTTGGTGATGGAGCAGAAAAAAACTATAGAAATTGTTTACATGTATTATATCATGATACGATTTGATTATGGTAAACACAAATAACATTGAGCTTAAATATTTAATTTTAGTG
The DNA here is from genome assembly GCA_963859935.3 of Lathyrus sativus. NCBI lineage: Eukaryota > Viridiplantae > Streptophyta > Magnoliopsida > Fabales > Fabaceae > Lathyrus > Lathyrus sativus. The sequence goes on along the minus strand of CAWUDS030004622.1, from coordinate 69,030 downwards.
ATTACCCATGTAGATATAATTTATTTTTCATTCATTTATAGTCTTTTAACTCTGTGGCTTAGTGACGAAGAAACATGAAATTTAGCGATGAAGAGGAAACATATTGAATATATTTACATCTAATTTACCATAATTAAATGTGAAAATGGTAAATATGAATAAATTTTAGCTTGATTATTGTTTTAATTATAACCTATTTTATAAAAATTAGATGTCATGGGTTATAGTCTTTTAACTTTTTTTAGTGGGGAAAAACCTAACATTTTTTGACGGAGTATAAAAATAAAATATAATTAATTTTTTACATCTACTATAGTGTATTATGATTTTTGCTTAGTGAGAAAAAAACCTAAAACTTTAGGATGGTGAAGAAAAATATTGAATATTTTTAGATGTAATATACCATAAGTCAATGTGAATACAATGAATCTAAACAATATTGAGCTTGACTATTTTATTTTAATTGTTATGCATATGTACAAGTTATGGGTCATACATTTGTAGTCTCTTAACTTAGTTTCTTAGAGGTGAAGAAACCATAAGTTTGGTGATGGAGAAGAAGAAAAATATAGATACTCTATACATCGATTATACCATAATACAATGTGATTATGGTGAATACAAATAACTTTGAGATTGAATATTTAATTTTAGTGATTACCCGTGTAGATATAATTTATTTGTCATTCATTTATAGTATTTTAACTCTGTGGCTTAGTGACGAAGAAACATGAAATTTGGTGATGGAGAGGAAACATATTGAATATATTTACATCTAATTTACCATAATTAAATGTGAAAATGGTAAATAACAATAAATTTTAGCTTGATTATTTGTTTTAATTATTACCTATTTTATAAAAATATATATGTCATGGATTATAGTCTTTTAACTTTTGTTTTAGTGGGGAAAAACCTAAAATTTTGTGAGGGAGTAGAAGAATAAAATATAATTAATTTTTTACATCTATTATATTGTATTATGTTTTTTTTAATAATAAAAAAACATAAAACTTTGGGATGATGAAGAAAAATATTGATATTTTTAGTTGTAATATACCATAGGTCAGTGTGAATATGATGAATATAAACAATATTGAGCTTGATTATTATATTTTAATTGTTATGCATATGTATAAATTATGGGTCATTCATTTGTAGTCACTTAACATAGTTTCTTAGAGGTGAAGAAACCAAAACTTTGGTGATGGGGCAGTAGAAAAATATAGAAATTGTTTACATCTATTATATCATGATACAATTTGATTATGGTAAACACAAATAACATTGAGCTTAAATATTAAATTTTAGTGATTACCCATGTAGATATAACTTATTTGTCATTCATTTATAGTCTTTTAACTCTGTGGCTTAGTAACGAAGAAACATGAAATTTGGTGATGGAGAAGAAACATATTGAATATATTTACATCTAATTTACCATAATTCAATGTGAAAATGGTAAATAACAATAAATTTTAGCTTATTTATTTGTTTTAATTATTACCTATTTCATAAAAAATAGATGTCATGGGTTACATTCTTTTAACTTTTGTTTTAGTGGGGAAAAACCTAAAATTTTGTGATGGAGAAGAAGAATAAAATAAAATTAATTTTTTTACATCTATTATAGTGTATTATGTTTTTTTTTAGTTATTAAAAAACCTAAAACTTTGGGACGGTGAAGAAAAATATTGAATATTTTTAGTTGTAATATACCATAGGTCAGTGTGAATACGATGAATATAAACAATATTGAGCTTGATTATTTTATTTTAATTGTTATGCATATGTATAAATTATGGGTCATTCATTTGTAGTCTCTTAACTTAGTTTCTTTGAGGTGAAGAAACCAAAATTTGGGTGATGGAGCAGAAAAAAACTATAGAAATTGTTTACATGTATTATATCATGATACGATTTGATTATGGTAAACACAAATAACATTGAGCTTAAATATTTAATTTTAGTAATTACCCATGTAGATATAATTTATTTGTCATTCATTTATAGTCTTTTAACTCTGTGGCTTAGTGACGAAGAAACATGAAATTTGGCGATGGAGAGGAAACATATTGAATATATTTACATCTAATTTACCATAATTCAATGTGAAAATGGTAAATATGAATAAATTTTAGCTTGATTATATGTTTTAATTATTAACTATTTTATAAAAATTAGATGTCATGGGTTATAGTCTTTTAACTTTTTTTTAGTGGGGAAAAACCTAACATTTTTTGATGGAGTATAAAAATAAAATATAATTAATTTTTTACATCTTCTATAGTGTATTATGATTTTTGCTTAGTGACAAAAAAACCTAAAACTTTAGGATGGTGAAGAAAAATATTGAATATTTTTAGATGTAATATACCATAAGTCAATGTGAATACGATGAATCTAAACAATATTGAGCTTGATTATTTTATTTTAATCGTTATACATATGGTGAAGAAACCATATGTTTGGTGTTGGAGAAGAAGAAAAACATAGATAGTCTTTACATCTATTATACCATAATACAATGTGATTATGGTGAATACAAATAACTTGAGATTGAATATTTAATTTTAGGGATTACCCGTGTAGATATAGTTTATTTGTCATTCATTTATAGTCTTTTAACTCTGTGGCTTAGAGACGAAGAAACATGAAATTTGGTGATGGAGAGGAAACATATTGAATATATTTACATCTAATTTACCATAATTCAATGTGAAAATGGTAAATACCAATAAATTGTATCTTGATTATTTGTTTTAATTATTACCTATTTTATAAAAAAATATATGTCATGGATTATAGTCTTTTAACTTTTGTTTTAGTGGGGAAAAACCTAAAATTTTGTAATGGAGTAGAAGAATAAAATATAATTAATTTTTTACATCTATTATATTGTCTTATGTTTTCTTTAATAATAAAAAAACATAAAACTTTGGGATGGTGAATAAAAATATTGATATTTTTAGTTGTAATATACCATAGGTTAGTGTGAATACGATGAATATAAACAATATTGAGCTTGATTATTTTATTTTAATTGTTATGCATATGTATAAATTATGGGTCATTCATTTGTAGTCACTTAACTTAGTTTCTTAGAGGTGAAGAAACCAAAATTTTGGTGATGGGGCAGTAGAAAAATATAGAAATTGTTTACATCTATTATATCATGATACGATTTGATTATGTTAAACACAAATAACATTGAGCTTAAATATTAAATTTTAGTGATTACCCATGTAGATATAACTTATTTGTCATTTATTTATAGTCTTTTAACTCTGTGGCTTAGAAACGAAGAAACATGAAATTTGGTGATGGAGAAGAAACATATTGAATATATTTACATCTAATTTACCATAATTCAATGTGAAAATGGTAAATAACAATAAATTTTAGCTTGATTATTTGTTTTAATTATTACCTATTTTATAAAAAATAGATGTCATGGGTTATAGTCTTTTAACTTTTGTTTTAGTGGGGAAAAGCCTAAAATTTTTTGATGGAATAAAAGAATAAAATAAAATTAATTTTTTTTACATCTATTATAGTGTATTATGTGTTTTTTAGTGATTAAAAAACCTAAAACTTTGGGACGGTGAAGAAAAATATTGAATATTTTTAGTTGTAATATACCATAGGTCAGTGTGAATACGATGAATATAAACAATATTGAGCTTGATTATTTTATTTTAATTGTTATGCATATGTATAAATTATGGGTCATTCATTTGTAGTCTCTTAACTTAGTTTCTTTGAGGTGAAGAAACCAAAATTTGGGTGATGGAGCAGAAAAAACTATAGAAATTGTTTACATGTATTATATCATGATACGATTTGATTATGGTAAACACAAATAACGTTGAGCTTAAATATTTAATTTTAGTGATTACCCATGTAGATATAATTTATTTGTCATTCATTTATAGTCTTTTAACTCTGTGGCTTAGTGACGAAGAAACATTAAATTTGGCGATGGAGAGGAAACATATTGAATATATTTACATCTAATTTACCATAATTCAATGTGAAAATGGTAAATACCAATAAATTGTATCTTGATTATTTGTTTTAATTATTACCTATTTTATAAAAAAATATATGTCATGGATTATAGTCTTTTAACTTTTGTTTTAGTGGGGAAAAACCTAAAATTTGTAATGGAGTAGAAGAATAAAATATAATTAATTTTTTACATCTATTATATTGTATTATGTTTTCTATAATAATAAAAAAACATAAAACTTTGGGATGGTGAATAAAAATATTGATGTTTTTAGTTGTAATATACCATAGGTCAGTGTGAATACGATGAATATAAACAATATTGAGCTTGATTATTTTATTTTAATTGTTATGCATATGTATAAATTATGGGTCATTCATTTGTAGTCACTTAACTTAGTTTCTTAGAGGTGAAGAAAACAAAATTTTGGTGATGGGGCAGTAGAAAAATATAGAAATTGTGTACATCTATTATATCATGATACGATTTGATTATGGTAAACACAAATAACATTGAGCTTAAATATTAAATTTTAGTGATTACCCATGTAGATATAACCTATTTGGCATTCATTTATAGTCTTTTAACTCTGTGGCTTAGTAACGAAGAAACATGAAATTTGGTGATGGAGAAGAAACATATTGAATATATTTACATCTAATTTACCATAATTCAATGTGAAAATGGTAAATAACAATAAATTTTATCTTGATTATTTGTTTTAATTATTACCTATTTTATAAAAAATAGATGTCATGGGTTATAGTCTTTTAACTTTTGTTTTAGTGGGGAAAAGCCTAAAATTTTTTGATGGAGTAAAAGAATAAAATAAAATTTATTTTTTTACATCTATTATAGTGTATTATGTTTTTTTAGTGATTAAAAAACCTAAAACTTTGGGACGGTGAAGAAAAATATTGAATATTTTTAGTTGTAATATACCATAGGTCAGTGTGAATACGATGAATATAAACAATATTGAGCTTGATTATTTTATTTTAATTGTTATGCATATGTGTAAATTATGGGTCATTCATTTGTAGTCTCTTAACTTAGTTTCTTTGAGGTGAAGAAACCAAAATTTGGGTGATGGAGCAGAAAAAACTATAGAAATTGTTTACATGTATTATATCATGATACGATTTGATTATGGTAAACACAAATAAAGTTGAGCTTAAATATTTAATTTTAGTAATTACCCATGTAGATATAATTTATTTTTCATTCATTTATAGTCTTTTAACTCTGTGGCTTAGTGACGAAGAAACATGAAATTTGGCGATGGAGAGGAAACATATTGAATATATTTATATCTAATTTACCATAATTCAATGTGAAAATGGTAAATATGAATAAATTTTAGCTTGATTATTTGTTTTAATTATTACCTATTTTATAAAAATTAGATGTCATGGGTTATAGTCTTTTAACTTTTTTTTAATGGGGAAAAACCTAACATTTTTTGGCGGAGTATAAAAATAAAATATAATTAATTTTTTACATCTACTATAGTGTATTATGATTTTTGCTTAGTGATAAAAAAACCTAAAACTTTAGGATGGTGAAGAAAAATATTGAATATTTTTAGATGTAATATACCATAAGTCAATGTGAATACGATGAATCTAAACAATATTGAGCTTGCTTATTTTATTTTAATTGTTATGCATATGTATAAGTTATGGGTCATACATTTGTAGGCTCTTAACTTAGTTTCTTAGAGGTGAAGAAACCATATGTTTGGTGATGGAGAAGAAGAAAAATATAGATAGTCTTTACATCTATTATACCATAATACAATGTGATTATGGTGAATACAAATAACTTTGAGATTGAATATTTAATTTTAGTGATTACCCGTGTAGATATAGTTTATTTGTCATTCATTTATAGTCTTTTAACTCTGTGGCTTAGTGACGAAGAAACATGAAATTTGGTGATGGAGAGGAAACATATTGAATATAATTACATGTAATTTACCATAATTCAATGTAAAAATGGTAAATACCAATAAATTGTATCTTGATTATTTGTTTTAATTATTACCTATTTTATAAAAAAATATATGTCATGGATTATAGTCTTTTAACTTTTGTTTTAGTGGGGAAAAACCTAAAATTTTGTGATGGAGTAGAAGAATAAAATATAATTAATTTTTTACATCTATTATATTGTATTATGTTTTCATTAATAATAAAAAAACATAAAACTTTGGGATGGTGAATAAAAATATTGATATTTTTAGTTGTAATATACCATAGGTCAGTGTGAATACGATGAATATAAACAATATTGAGCTTGATTATTTTATTTTAATTGTTATGCATATGTATAAATTATGGGTCATTCATTTGTAGTCACTTAACTTAGTTTCTTAGTGGTGAAGAAACCAAAATTTTGGTGATGGGGCAGTAGAAAAATATAGAAATTGTTTACATCTATTATATCATGATACGATTTGATTATGGTAAACACAAATAACGTTGAGCTTAAATATTTAATTTTAGTGATTACCCATGTAGATATAATTTATTTGTCATTCATTTATAGTCTTTTAACTCTGTGGCTTAGTGACGAAGAAACATTAAATTTGGCGATGGAGAGGAAACATATTGAATATATTTACATCTAATTTACCATAATTCAATGTGAAAATGGTAAATACCAATAAATTGTATCTTAATTATTTGTTTTAATTATTACCTATTTTATAAAAAAATATATGTCATGGATTATAGTCTTTTAACTTTTGTTTTAGTGGGGAAAAACCTAAAATTTGTAATGGAGTAGAAGAATAAAATATAATTAATTTTTTACATCTATTATATTGTATTATGTTTTCTATAATAATAAAAAAACATAAAACTTTGGGATGGTGAATAAAAATATTGATGTTTTTAGTTGTAATATACCATAGGTCAGTGTGAATACGATGAATATAAACAATATTGAGCTTGATTATTTTATTTTAATTGTTATGCATATGTATAAATTATGGGTCATTCATTTGTAGTCACTTAACTTAGTTTCTTAGAGGTGAAGAAAACAAAATTTTGGTGATGGGGCAGTAGAAAAATATAGAAATTGTGTACATCTATTATATCATGATACGATTTGATTATGGTAAACACAAATAACATTGAGCTTAAATATTAAATTTTAGTGATTACCCATGTAGATATAACTTATTTGGCATTCATTTATAGTCTTTTAACTCTGTGGCTTAGTAACGAAGAAACATGAAATTTGGTGATGGAGAAGAAACATATTGAATATATTTACATCTAATTTACCATAATTCAATGTGAAAATGGTAAATAACAATAAATTTTATCTTGATTATTTGTTTTAATTATTACCTATTTTATAAAAAATAGATGTCATGGGTTATAGTCTTTTAACTTTTGTTTTAGTGGGGAAAAGCCTAAAATTTTTTGATGGAGTAAAAGAATAAAATAAAATTTATTTTTTTACATCTATTATAGTGTATTATGTTTTTTTTAGTGATTAAAAAACCTAAAACTTTGGGACGGTGAAGAAAAATATTGAATATTTTTAGTTGTAATATACCATAGGTCAGTGTGAATACGATGAATATAAACAATATTGAGCTTGATTATTTTATTTTAATTGTTATGCATATGTGTAAATTATGGGTCATTCATTTGTAGTCTCTTAACTTAGTTTCTTTGAGGTGAAGAAACCAAAATTTGGGTGATGGAGCAGAAAAAACTATAGAAATTGTTTACATGTATTATATCATGATACGATTTGATTATGGTAAACACAAATAAAGTTGAGCTTAAATATTTAATTTTAGTAATTACCCATGTAGATATAATTTATTTTTCATTCATTTATAGTCTTTTAACTCTGTGGCTTAGTGACGAAGAAACATGAAATTTGGCGATGGAGAGGAAACATATTGAATATATTTATATCTAATTTACCATAATTCAATGTGAAAATGGTAAATATGAATAAATTTTAGCTTGATTATTTGTTTTAATTATTACCTATTTTATAAAAATTAGATGTCATGGGTTATAGTCTTTTAACTTTTTTTTAATGGGGAAAAACCTAACATTTTTTGGCGGAGTATAAAAATAAAATATAATTAATTTTTTACATCTACTATAGTGTATTATGATTTTTGCTTAGTGATAAAAAAACCTAAAACTTTAGGATGGTGAAGAAAAATATTGAATATTTTTAGATGTAATATACCATAAGTCAATGTGAATACGATGAATCTAAACAATATTGAGCTTGCTTATTTTATTTTAATTGTTATGCATATGTATAAGTTATGGGTCATACATTTGTAGGCTCTTAACTTAGTTTCTTAGAGGTGAAGAAACCATATGTTTGGTGATGGAGAAGAAGAAAAATATAGATAGTCTTTACATCTATTATACCATAATACAATGTGATTATGGTGAATACAAATAACTTTGAGATTGAATATTTAACTTTAGTGATTACCCGTGTAGATATAGTTTATTTGTCATTCATTTATAGTCTTTTAACTCTGTGGCTTAGTGACGAAGAAACATGAAATTTGGTGATGGAGAGGAAACATATTGAATATAATTACATGTAATTTACCATAATTCAATGTAAAAATGGTAAATACCAATAAATTGTATCTTGATTATTTGTTTTAATTATTACCTATTTTATAAAAAAATATATGTCATGGATTATAGTCTTTTAACTTTTGTTTTAGTGGGGAAAAACCTAAAATTTTGTGATGGAGTAGAAGAATAAAATATAATTAATTTTTTACATCTATTATATTGTATTATGTTTTCATTAATAATAAAAAAACATAAAACTTTGGGATGGTGAATAAAAATATTGATATTTTTAGTTGTAATATACCATAGGTCAGTGTGAATACGATGAATATAAACAATATTGAGCTTGATTATTTTATTTTAATTGTTATGCATATGTATAAATTATGGGTCATTCATTTGTAGTCACTTAACTTAGTTTCTTAGTGGTGAAGAAACCAAAATTTTGGTGATGGGGCAGTAGAAAAATATAGAAATTGTTTACATCTATTATATCATGATACGATTTGATTATGGTAAACACAAATAACATTGAGCTTAAATATTAAATTTTAGTGATTACCCATGTAGATATAAATTATTTGTCATTCATTTTATAGTCTTTTAACTCTGTGGCTTAGTATCGAAGAAACATGAAATTTGGTGATGGAGAAGAAACATATTGAATATATTTACATCTAATTAACCATAATTCAATGTGAAAATGGTAAATAACAATAAATTTTAGCTTGATTATTTGTTTTAATTATTACCTATTTTATAAAAAATAGATGTCAAGGTTATAGTCTTTTAACTTTTGTTTTAGTGGGGAAAAGCCTAAAATTTTTTGATGGAGTAAAAGAATAAAATAAAATTAATTTTTTTACATCTATTATAGTGTATTATGTTTTTTTTAGTGATTAAAAAACCTAAAACTTTGGGACGGTGAAGAAAAATATTGAATATTTTTAGTTGTAATATACCATAGGTCAGTGTGAATACGATGAATATAAACAATATTGAGCTTGATTATTTTATTTTAATTGTTATGCATATGTATAAATTATGGGTCATTCATTTGTAGTCTCTTAACTTAGTTTCTTTGAGGTGAAGAAACCAAAATTTGGGTGATGGAGCAGAAAAACCTATAGAAATTGTTTACATGTATTATATCATGATACGATTTGATTATGGTAAACACAAATAACGTTGAGCTTAAATATTTAATTTTAGTGATTACCCATGTAGATATAATTTATTTGTCATTCATTTATAGTCTTTTAACTCTGTGGCTTAGTGACGAAGAAACATGAAATTTGGCGATGGAGAGGAAACATATTGAATATATTTACATCTAATTTACCATAAATAATTCAATGTGAAAATGGTAAATACCAATAAATTGTATCTTGATTATTTGTTTTAATTATTACCTATTTTATAAAAAAATATATGTCATGGATTATAGTCTTTTAACTTTTGTTTTAGTGGGGAAAAACCTAAAATTTTGTGATGGAGTAGAAGAATAAAATATAATTAATTTTGTACATCTATTATATTGTATTATGTTTTTTTTAATAATAAAAAAAACATAAAACTTTGGGATGGTGAAGAAAAATAATGATATTTTTAGTTGTAATATACCATAGATCAGTGTGAATACGATGAATATAAATAATATTGAGCTTGATTATTTTATTTTAATTGTTATGCATATGTATAAATTATGGGTCATTCATTTGTAGTCACTTAACTTAGTTTCTTAGAGGTGAAGAAACCAAAATTTTGGTGATGGGGCAGTAAAAAAATATAGAAATTGTTTACATCTGTTATATCATGATACAATTTGATTATGGTAAACACAAATAACATTGAGTTTAAATATTTAATTTTAGTGATTACCCATGTAGATATAACTTATTTTTCATTCATTTATAGTCTTTTAACTTTGTGGCTTAGTAACGAAGAAACATGAAATTTAGTGATGGAGAAGAAACATATTGAATATATTTACATCTAATTTACCATAATTCAATGTGAAAGTGGTAAATATCAATAAATTTTAGCTTGATTATTTGTTTTAATTATTACCTATTTTATAAAAAATAGATGTCATGGGTTATAGTCTTTTAACTTTTGTTTTAGTGGGGAAAAACCTAAAATTTTGTGATGGAGAAGAAGAATAAAATAAATTAATTTTTTTACATCTATTATAGTGTATTATGTTTTTTTTAGTGATTAAAAAACCTAAAACTTTGGGATGGTGAAGAAAAATACTGAATATTTTTAGTTGTAATATGCCATAGGTCAGTGTGAATACGATGAATATAAACAATATTGAGCTTGATGATTTTATTTTAATTGTTATGCATATGTATAAATTATGGGTCATTCATTTGTAGTCTCTTAACTTGGTTTCTTTGAGGTGAAGAAACCAAGATTTGGGTGATGGAGCAGAAAAAAACTATAGAAATTGTTTACATGTATTATATCATGATATGATTTGATTATGGTAAACACAAATAATATTGAGCTTAAATATTTAATTTTAGTGATTACCCATGTAGATATAATTTAGTTGTCATTCATTTATAGTCTTTTAACTCTGTGGCATAGTGACGAAGAAACATGAAATTTGGCGATGGAGAGGAAACATATTGAATATATTTACATCTAATTTACCATAATTCAATGTGAAAATGGTAAAGACCAATAAATTGTATCTTGATTATTTGTTCTAATTATTACCTATTTTATAAAAAAATATATGTCATGGATTATAGTCTTTTAACTTTTGTTTTAGTGGGGAAAAACCTAAAATTTTGTGATGGAGTAGAAGAATAAAATATAATTAATTTTTTACATCTATTATATTGTATTATGTTTTTTTTAATAATAAAAAAAACATAAAACTTTGGGATGGTGAAGAAAAATATTGATATTTTTAGTTGTAATATACCATAGATCAGTGTGAATACGATGAATATAAACAATATTGAGCTTGATTATTTTATTTTAATTGTTATGCATATGTATAAATTATGGGTCATTCATTTGTAGTCTCTTAACTTAGTTTCTTTGAGGTGAAGAAACCAAGATTTGGGTGATGGAGCAGAAAAAAACTATAGAAATTGTTTACATGTATTATATCATGATACAATTTGATTATGGTAAACACAAATAACATTGAGATTAAATATTTAATTTTAGTAATTACCCATGTAGATATAATTTATTTGTAATTCATTTATAGTCTTTTAACTCTGTGGCTTAGTGACGAAGAAACATGAAATTTGGCGATGGAGAGGAAACATATTGAATATATTTACATCTAATTTACCATTATTCAATGTTAAAATGGTAAATATGAATAAATTTTAGCTTGATTATTTGTTTTAATTATTACCTCTTTTATAAAAATTAGATGTAATGGGTTCTAGTCTTTTAGCTTTTTTTTAGTGGGGAAAAACCTAACATTTTTTGATGGAGTATAAAAATAAAATATAATTAATTTTTTTACATCTACTATAGTGTATTATGATTTTTGCTTAGTGACAAAAAAACCTAAAACTTTAGGATGGTGAAGAAAAATATTGAATATTTTTAGATGTAATATACCATAAGTCAATGTGAATACGATGAATCTAAACAATATTGAGCTTGATTATTTTATTTTAATTGTTATGCATATGTATAAATTATGGGTCATTCATTTGTAGTCACTTAACTTAGTTTCTTAGAGGTGAAGAAACCAAAATTTTGGTGATGGGGCATTAGAAAAATATAGAAATTGTTTACATCTATTATATCATGATACGATTTGATTATGGTAAACACAAATAACATTGAGTTTAAATATTTAATTTTAGTGATTACCCATGTAGATATAACTTATTTGTCATTCATTTATAGTCTTTTAACTCTGTGACTTAGTAACGAAGAAACATGAAATTTGGTGATGGAGAAGAAACATATTGAATATATTTACATCTAATTTACCAAAGTTCAATGTGAAAATGGTAAATATCAATAAATTTTAGCTTGACTATTTGTTTTAATTATTACCTATTTTATAAAAAATAGATGTCATGGGTTATAGTCTTTTAACTTTTGTTTTAGTGGGGAAAAACCTAAAATTTTGTGATGGAGAAGAAGAATAAAATAAATTAATTTTTTTACATCTATTATAGTGTATTATGTTTTTTTTAGTGATTAAAAAACCTAAAACTTTGGGACGGTGAAGAAAAATACTGAATATTTTTAGTTGTAATATGCCATAGGTCAGTGTGAATACGATGAATATAAACAATATTGAGCTTGATGATTTTATTTTAATTGTTATGCATATGTATAAATTATGGGTCATTCATTTGTAGTCACTTAACTTAGTTTCTTTGAGGTGAAGAAACCAAGATTTGGGTGATGGAGCAGAAAAATACTATAGAAATTGTTTACATGTATTATATCATGATACGATTTGATTATGGTAAACACAAATAACATTGAGCTTAAATATTTAATTTTAGTGATTACCCATGTAGATATAATTTATTTGTCATTCATTTATAGTCTTTTAACTCTGTGGCTTAGTGACGAAGAAACATGAAATTTGGCGATGGAGTAGAAACATATTGAATATATTTACATCTAATTTGCCATAATTCAATGTCAAAATGGTAAATACCAATAAATTGTATCTTGATTATTTGTTTTAATTATTACCTATTTTATAAAAAAATATATGTTATGGATTATAGTCTTTTAACTTTTGTTTTAGTGGGGAAAAACCTAAAATTTTGTGATGGAGTAGAAGAATAAAATATAATTAATTTTTTACATCTATTATATTGTATTATGTTTTTTTTAATAATAAAAAAAACATAAAACTTTGGGATGGTGAAGAAAAATATTGATATTTTTAGTTGTAATATACCATAGATCAGTGTGAATACGATGAATATAAACAATATTGAGCTTGATTATTTTAATTTAATTGTTATGCATATGTATAAATTATGGGTCATTCACTTGTAGTCACTTAACTTAGTTTCTTAGAGGTGAAGAAACCAAAATTTTGGTGATGGGGCAGTAGAAAAATATAGAAATTGTTTACATCTATTATATCATGATACGATTTGATTATGGTAAACACAAATAACATTGAGTTTAAATATTTAATTTTAGTGATTACCCATGTAGATATAACTTATTTGTCATTCATTTATAGTCTTTTAACTCTGTGACTTAGTAACGAAGAAACATGAAATTTGGTGATGGAGAAGAAACATATTGAATATATTTACATCTAATTTACCATAATTCAATGTGAAAATGGTAAATATCAATAAATTTTAGCTTGATTATTTGTTTTAATTATTACCTATTTTATAAAAAATAGATGTCATGGGTTATAGTCTTTTAACTTTTGTTTTAGTGGGGAAAAACCTAAAATTTTGTGATGGAGAAGAAGAATAAAATAAATTAATTTTTTTACATCTATTATAGTGTATTATGTTTTTTTTAGTGATTAAAAAACCTAAAACTTTGGGACGGTGAAGAAAAATATTGAATATTTTTAGTTGTAATATACCATAGGTCAGTGTGAATACGATGAATATAAACAATATTGAGCTTGATTATTTTATTTTAATTGTTATGCATATGTGTAAATTATGGGTCATTCATTTGTAGTCTCTTAACTTAGTTTCTTTGAGGTGAAGAAACCAAAATTTGGGTGATGGAGCAGAAAAAACTATAGAAATTGTTTACATGTATTATATCATGATACGATTTGATTATGGTAAACACAAATAAAGTTGAGCTTAAATATTTAATTTTAGTAATTACCCATGTAGATATAATTTATTTTTCATTCATTTATAGTCTTTTAACTCTGTGGCTTAGTGACGAAGAAACATGAAATTTGGCGATGGAGAGGAAACATATTGAATATATTTATATCTAATTTACCATAATTCAATGTGAAAATGGTAAATATGAATAAATTTTAGCTTGATTATTTGTTTTAATTATTACCTATTTTATAAAAATTAGATGTCATGGGTTATAGTCTTTTAACTTTTTTTTAATGGGGAAAAACCTAACATTTTTTGGCGGAGTATAAAAATAAAATATAATTAATTTTTTACATCTACTATAGTGTATTATGATTTTTGCTTAGTGATAAAAAAACCTAAAACTTTAGGATGGTGAAGAAAAATATTGAATATTTTTAGATGTAATATACCATAAGTCAATGTGAATACGATGAATCTAAACAATATTGAGCTTGCTTATTTTATTTTAATTGTTATGCATATGTATAAGTTATGGGTCATACATTTGTAGGCTCTTAACTTAGTTTCTTAGAGGTGAAGAAACCATATGTTTGGTGATGGAGAAGAAGAAAAATATAGATAGTCTTTACATCTATTATACCATAATACAATGTGATTATGGTGAATACAAATAACTTTGAGATTGAATATTTAACTTTAGTGATTACCCGTGTAGATATAGTTTATTTGTCATTCATTTATAGTCTTTTAACTCTGTGGCTTAGTGACGAAGAAACATGAAATTTGGTGATGGAGAGGAAACATATTGAATATAATTACATGTAATTTACCATAATTCAATGTAAAAATGGTAAATACCAATAAATTGTATCTTGATTATTTGTTTTAATTATTACCTATTTTATAAAAAAATATATGTCATGGATTATAGTCTTTTAACTTTTGTTTTAGTGGGGAAAAACCTAAAATTTTGTGATGGAGTAGAAGAATAAAATATAATTAATTTTTTACATCTATTATATTGTATTATGTTTTCATTAATAATAAAAAAACATAAAACTTTGGGATGGTGAATAAAAATATTGATATTTTTAGTTGTAATATACCATAGGTCAGTGTGAATACGATGAATATAAACAATATTGAGCTTGATTATTTTATTTTAATTGTTATGCATATGTATAAATTATGGGTCATTCATTTGTAGTCACTTAACTTAGTTTCTTAGTGGTGAAGAAACCAAAATTTTGGTGATGGGGCAGTAGAAAAATATAGAAATTGTTTACATCTATTATATCATGATACGATTTGATTATGGTAAACACAAATAACATTGAGCTTAAATATTAAATTTTAGTGATTACCCATGTAGATATAAATTATTTGTCATTCATTTTATAGTCTTTTAACTCTGTGGCTTAGTATCGAAGAAACATGAAATTTGGTGATGGAGAAGAAACATATTGAATATATTTACATCTAATTAACCATAATTCAATGTGAAAATGGTAAATAACAATAAATTTTAGCTTGATTATTTGTTTTAATTATTACCTATTTTATAAAAAATAGATGTCAAGGTTATAGTCTTTTAACTTTTGTTTTAGTGGGGAAAAGCCTAAAATTTTTTGATGGAGTAAAAGAATAAAATAAAATTAATTTTTTTACATCTATTATAGTGTATTATGTTTTTTTTAGTGATTAAAAAACCTAAAACTTTGGGACGGTGAAGAAAAATATTGAATATTTTTAGTTGTAATATACCATAGGTCAGTGTGAATACGATGAATATAAACAATATTGAGCTTGATTATTTTATTTTAATTGTTATGCATATGTATAAATTATGGGTCATTCATTTGTAGTCTCTTAACTTAGTTTCTTTGAGGTGAAGAAACCAAAATTTGGGTGATGGAGCAGAAAAACCTATAGAAATTGTTTACATGTATTATATCATGATACGATTTGATTATGGTAAACACAAATAACGTTGAGCTTAAATATTTAATTTTAGTGATTACCCATGTAGATATAATTTATTTGTCATTCATTTATAGTCTTTTAACTCTGTGGCTTAGTGACGAAGAAACATGAAATTTGGCGATGGAGAGGAAACATATTGAATATATTTACATCTAATTTACCATAATTCAATGTGAAAATGGTAAATACCAATAAATTGTATCTTGATTATTTGTTTTAATTATTACCTATTTTATAAAAAAATATATGTCATGGATTATAGTCTTTTAACTTTTGTTTTAGTGGGGAAAAACCTAAAATTTTGTGATGGAGTAGAAGAATAAAATATAATTAATTTTGTACATCTATTATATTGTATTATGTTTTTTTTAATAATAAAAAAAACATAAAACTTTGGGATGGTGAAGAAAAATAATGATATTTTTAGTTGTAATATACCATAGATCAGTGTGAATACGATGAATATAAATAATATTGAGCTTGATTATTTTATTTTAATTGTTATGCATATGTATAAATTATGGGTCATTCATTTGTAGTCACTTAACTTAGTTTCTTAGAGGTGAAGAAACCAAAATTTTGGTGATGGGGCAGCAAAAAAATATAGAAATTGTTTACATCTGTTATATCATGATACGATTTGATTATGGTAAACACAAATAACATTGAGTTTAAATATTTAATTTTAGTGATTACCCATGTAGATATAACTTATTTTTCATTCATTTATAGTCTTTTAACTTTGTGGCTTAGTAACGAAGAAACATGAAATTTAGTGATGGAGAAGAAACATATTGAATATATTTACATCTAATTTACCATAATTCAATGTGAAAGTGGTAAATATCAATAAATTTTAGCTTGATTATTTGTTTTAATTATTACCTATTTTATAAAAAATAGATGTCATGGGTTATAGTCTTTTAACTTTTGTTTTAGTGGGGAAAAACCTAAAATTTTGTGATGGAGAAGAAGAATAAAATAAATTAATTTTTTTACATCTATTATAGTGTATTATGTTTTTTTTAGTGATTAAAAAACCTAAAACTTTGGGATGGTGAAGAAAAATACTGAATATTTTTAGTTGTAATATGCCATAGGTCAGTGTGAATACGATGAATATAAACAATATTGAGCTTGATGATTTTATTTTAATTGTTATGCATATGTATAAATTATGGGTCATTCATTTGTAGTCTCTTAACTTGGTTTCTTTGAGGTGAAGAAACCAAGATTTGGGTGATGGAGCAGAAAAAAACTATAGAAATTGTTTACATGTATTATATCATGATATGATTTGATTATGGTAAACACAAATAATATTGAGCTTAAATATTTAATTTTAGTGATTACCCATGTAGATATAATTTAGTTGTCATTCATTTATAGTCTTTTAACTCTGTGGCATAGTGACGAAGAAACATGAAATTTGGCGATGGAGAGGAAACATATTGAATATATTTACATCTAATTTACCATAATTCAATGTGAAAATGGTAAAGACCAATAAATTGTATCTTGATTATTTGTTCTAATTATTACCTATTTTATAAAAAAATATATGTCATGGATTATAGTCTTTTAACTTTTGTTTTAGTGGGGAAAAACCTAAAATTTTGTGATGGAGTAGAAGAATAAAATATAATTAATTTTTTACATCTATTATATTGTATTATGTTTTTTTTAATAATAAAAAAAACATAAAACTTTGGGATGGTGAAGAAAAATATTGATATTTTTAGTTGTAATATACCATAGATCAGTGTGAATACGATGAATATAAACAATATTGAGCTTGATTATTTTATTTTAATTGTTATGCATATGTATAAATTATGGGTCATTCATTTGTAGTCTCTTAACTTAGTTTCTTTGAGGTGAAGAAACCAAGATTTGGGTGATGGAGCAGAAAAAAACTATAGAAATTGTTTACATGTATTATATCATGATACAATTTGATTATGGTAAACACAAATAACATTGAGATTAAATATTTAATTTTAGTAATTACCCATGTAGATATAATTTATTTGTAATTCATTTATAGTCTTTTAACTCTGTGGCTTAGTGACGAAGAAACATGAAATTTGGCGATGGAGAGGAAACATATTGAATATATTTACATCTAATTTACCATTATTCAATGTTAAAATGGTAAATATGAATAAATTTTAGCTTGATTATTTGTTTTAATTATTACCTCTTTTATAAAAATTAGATGTAATGGGTTCTAGTCTTTTAGCTTTTTTTTAGTGGGGAAAAACCTAACATTTTTTGATGGAGTATAAAAATAAAATATAATTAATTTTTTTACATCTACTATAGTGTATTATGATTTTTGCTTAGTGACAAAAAAACCTAAAACTTTAGGATGGTGAAGAAAAATATTGAATATTTTTAGATGTAATATACCATAAGTCAATGTGAATACGATGAATCTAAACAATATTGAGCTTGATTATTTTATTTTAATTGTTATGCATATGTATAAATTATGGGTCATTCATTTGTAGTCACTTAACTTAGTTTCTTAGAGGTGAAGAAACCAAAATTTTGGTGATGGGGCATTAGAAAAATATAGAAATTGTTTACATCTATTATATCATGATACGATTTGATTATGGTAAACACAAATAACATTGAGTTTAAATATTTAATTTTAGTGATTACCCATGTAGATATAACTTATTTGTCATTCATTTATAGTCTTTTAACTCTGTGACTTAGTAACGAAGAAACATGAAATTTGGTGATGGAGAAGAAACATATTGAATATATTTACATCTAATTTACCAAAGTTCAATGTGAAAATGGTAAATATCAATAAATTTTAGCTTGACTATTTGTTTTAATTATTACCTATTTTATAAAAAATAGATGTCATGGGTTATAGTCTTTTAACTTTTGTTTTAGTGGGGAAAAACCTAAAATTTTGTGATGGAGAAGAAGAATAAAATAAATTAATTTTTTTACATCTATTATAGTGTATTATGTTTTTTTTAGTGATTAAAAAACCTAAAACTTTGGGACGGTGAAGAAAAATACTGAATATTTTTAGTTGTAATATGCCATAGGTCAGTGTGAATACGATGAATATAAACAATATTGAGCTTGATGATTTTATTTTAATTGTTATGCATATGTATAAATTATGGGTCATTCATTTGTAGTCACTTAACTTAGTTTCTTTGAGGTGAAGAAACCAAGATTTGGGTGATGGAGCAGAAAAATACTATAGAAATTGTTTACATGTATTATATCATGATACGATTTGATTATGGTAAACACAAATAACATTGAGCTTAAATATTTAATTTTAGTGATTACCCATGTAGATATAATTTATTTGTCATTCATTTATAGTCTTTTAACTCTGTGGCTTAGTGACGAAGAAACATGAAATTTGGCGATGGAGTAGAAACATATTGAATATATTTACATCTAATTTGCCATAATTCAATGTCAAAATGGTAAATACCAATAAATTGTATCTTGATTATTTGTTTTAATTATTACCTATTTTATAAAAAAATATATGTTATGGATTATAGTCTTTTAACTTTTGTTTTAGTGGGGAAAAACCTAAAATTTTGTGATGGAGTAGAAGAATAAAATATAATTAATTTTTTACATCTATTATATTGTATTATGTTTTTTTTAATAATAAAAAAAACATAAAACTTTGGGATGGTGAAGAAAAATATTGATATTTTTAGTTGTAATATACCATAGATCAGTGTGAATACGATGAATATAAACAATATTGAGCTTGATTATTTTAATTTAATTGTTATGCATATGTATAAATTATGGGTCATTCACTTGTAGTCACTTAACTTAGTTTCTTAGAGGTGAAGAAACCAAAATTTTGGTGATGGGGCAGTAGAAAAATATAGAAATTGTTTACATCTATTATATCATGATACGATTTGATTATGGTAAACACAAATAACATTGAGTTTAAATATTTAATTTTAGTGATTACCCATGTAGATATAACTTATTTGTCATTCATTTATAGTCTTTTAACTCTGTGACTTAGTAACGAAGAAACATGAAATTTGGTGATGGAGAAGAAACATATTGAATATATTTACATCTAATTTACCATAATTCAATGTGAAAATGGTAAATATCAATAAATTTTAGCTTGATTATTTGTTTTAATTATTACCTATTTTATAAAAAATAGATGTCATGGGTTATAGTCTTTTAACTTTTGTTTTAGTGGGGAAAAACCTAAAATTTTGTGATGGAGAAGAAGAATAAAATAAATTAATTTTTTTACATCTATTATAGTGTATTATGTTTTTTTTAGTGATTAAAAAACCTAAAACTTTGGGACGGTGAAGAAAAATACTGAATATTTTTAGTTGTAATATGCCATAGGTCAGTGTGAATACGATGAATATAAACAATATTGAGCTTGATGATTTTATTTTAATTGTTATGCATATGTATAAATTATGGGTCATTCATTTGTAGTCTCTTAACTTAGTTTCTTTGAGGTGAAGAAACCAAGATTTGGGTGATGGAGCAGAAAAAAACTATAGAAATTGTTTACATGTATTATATCATGATACGATTTGATTATGGTAAACACAAATAACATTGAGCTTAAATATTTAATTTTAGTGATTACCCATGTAGATATAATTTATTTGTCATTCATTTATAGTCTTTTAACTCTGTGGCTTAGTGACGAAGAAACATGAAGTTTGGCGATGGAGTGGAAACATATTGAATATATTTACATCTAATTTGCCATAATTCAATGTCAAAATGGTAAATACCAATAAATTGTATCTTGATTATTTGTTTTAATTATTACCTATTTTATAAAAAAATATATGTCATGGATTATAGTCTTTTAACTTTTGTTTTAGTGGGGAAAAACCTAAAATTTTGTGATGGAGTAGAAGAATAAAATATAATTAATTTTTTACATCTATTATATTGTATTATGTTTTTTTAATAATAAAAAAAACCTAAAACTTTAGGATGGTGAAGAAAAATATTGAATATTTTTAGATGTAATATACCATAAGTCAATGTGAATACGATGAATCTAAACAATATTGAGCTTTATTATTTTATTTTAATTGTTATGCATATGTATAAATTATGGGTCATTCATTTGTAGTCACTTAACTTAGTTTCTTAGAGGTGAAGAAACCAAAATTTTGGTGATGGGGTATTAGAAAAATATAGAAATTGTTTACATCTATTATATCATGATACGATTTGATTATGGTAAACACAAATAACATTGAGTTTAAATATTTAATTTTAGTGATTACCCATGTAGATATAACTTATTTGTCATTCATTTATAGTCTTTTAACTCTGTGGCTTAGTAACGAAGAAACATGAAATTTGGTGATGGAGAAGACACATATTGAATATATTTACATCTAATTTACCAAAATTCAATGTGAAAATGGTAAATATCAATAAATTTTAGCTTGATTATTTGTTTTAATTATTACCTATTTTATAAAAAATAGATGTCATGGGTTATAGTCTTTTAACTTTTGTTTTAGTGGGGAAAAACCTAAAATTTTGTGATGGATAAGAAGAATAAAATAAATTAATTTTTTTACATCTATTATAGTGTATTATGTTTTTTTTAGTGATTAAAAAACCTAAAACTTTGGGACGGTGAAGAAAAATACTGAATATTTTTAGTTGTAATATGCCATAGGTCAGTGTGAATACGATGAATATAAACAATATTGAGCTTGATGATTTTATTTTAATTGTTATGCATATGTATAAATTATGGGTCATTCATTTGTAGTCTCTTAACTTAGTTTCTTTGAGGTGAAGAAACCAAGATTTGGGTGATGGAGCAGAAAAAAACTATAGAAATTGTTTACATGTATTATATCATGATATGATTTGATTATGGTAAACACAAATAATATTGAGCTTAAATATTTAATTTTAGTGATTACCCATGTAGATATAATTTATTTGTCATTCATTTATAGTCTTTTAACTCTGTGGCTTAGTGACGAAGAAACATGAAATTTGGCGATGGAGAGGAAACATATTGAATATATTTACATCTAATTTACCATAATTCAATGTGAAAATGGTAAATACCAATAAATTGTATCTTGATTATTTGTTCTAATTATTACCTATTTTATAAAAAAATATATGTCATGGATTATAGTCTTTTAACTTTTGTTTTAGTGGGGAAAAACCTAAAATTTTGTGATGGAGTAGAAGAATAAAATATAATTAATTTTTTACATCTATTATATTGTATTATGTTTTTTTTAATAATAAAAAAAACATAAAACTTTGGGATGGTGAAGAAAAATATTGATATTTTTAGTTGTAATATACCATAGATCAGTGTGAATACGATGAATATAAACAATATTGAGCTTGATTATTTTATTTTAATTGTTATGCATATGTATAAATTATGGGTCATTCATTTGTAGTCTCTTAACTTAGTTTCTTTGAGGTGAAGAAACCAAGATTTGGGTGATGTAGCAGAAAAAAACTATAGAAATTATTTACATGTATTATATCATGATACAATTTGATTATGGTAAACACAAATAACATTGAGATTAAATATTTAATTTTAGTAATTACCCATGTAGATATAATTTATTTGTAATTCATTTATAGTCTTTTAACTCTGTGGCTTAGTGACGAAGAAACATGAAATTTGGCGATGGAGAGGAAACATATTGAATATATTTACATCTAATTTACCATAATTCAATGTTAAAATGGTAAATATGAATAAATTTCAGCTTGATTATTTGTTTTAATTATTACCTCTTTTATAAAAATTAGATGTAATGGGTTCTAGTCTTTTAACTTTTTTTTAGTGGGGAAAAACCTAACATTTTTTGATGGAGTATAAAAATAAAATATAATTAATTTTTTTACATCTACTATAGTGTATTATGATTTTTTCTTAGTGACAAAAAAACCTAAAACTTTAGGATGGTGAAGAAAAATATTGAATATTTTTAGATGTAATATACCATAAGTCAATGTGAATACGATGAATCTAAACAATATTGAGCTTGATTATTTTATTTTAATTGTTATGCATATGTATAAATTATGGGTCATTCATTTGTAGTCACTTAACTTAGTTTCTTAGAGGTGAAGAAACCAAAATTTTGGTGATGGGGCATTAGAAAAATATAGAAATTGTTTACATCTATTATATCATGATACGATTTGATTATGGTAAACACAAATAACATTGAGTTTAAATATTTAATTTTAGTGATTACCCATGTAGATATAACTTATTTGTCATTCATTTATAGTCTTTTAACTCTGTGACTTAGTAACGAAGAAACATGAAATTTGGTGATGGATAAGAAACATATTGAATATATTTACATCTAATTTACCAAAATTCAATGTGAAAATGGTAAATATCAATAAATTTTAGCTTGATTATTTGTTTTAATTATTACCTATTTTATAAAAAATAGATGTCATGGGTTATAGTCTTTTAACTTTTGTTTTAGTGGGGAAAAACCTAAAATTTTGTGATGGAGAAGAAGAATAAAATAAATTAATTTTTTTACATCTATTATAGTGTATTATGTTTTTTTTAGTGATTAAAAAACCTAAAACTTTGGGACGGTGAAGAAAAATACTGAATATTTTTAGTTGTAATATGCCATAGGTCAGTGTGAATACGATGAATATAAACAATATTGAGCTTGATGATTTTATTTTAATTGTTATGCATATGTATAAATTATGGGTCATTCATTTGTAGTCACTTAACTTAGTTTCTTTGAGGTGAAGAAACCAAGATTTGGGTGATGGAGCAGAAAAATACTATAGAAATTGTTTACATGTATTATATCATGATACGATTTGATTATGGTAAACACAAATAACATTGAGCTTAAATATTTAATTTTAGTGATTACCCATGTAGATATAATTTATTTGTCATTCATTTATAGTCTTTTAAATCTGTGGCTTAGTGACGAAGAAACATGAAATTTGGCGATGGAGTAGAAACATATTGAATATATTTACATCTAATTTGCCATAATTCAATGTCAAAATGGTAAATACCAATAAATTGTATCTTGATTATTTGTTTTAATTATTACCTATTTTATAAAAAAATATATGTCATGGATTATAGTCTTTTAACTTTTGTTTTAGTGGGGAAAAACCTAAAATTTTGTGATGGAGTAGAAGAATAAAATATAATTAATTTTTTACATCTATTATATTGTATTATGTTTTTTTAATAATAAAAAAAACATAAAACTTTGGGATGGTGAAGAAAAATATTGATATTTTTAGTTGTAATATACCATAGATCAGTGTGAATACGATGAATATAAACAATATTGAGCTTGATTATTTTAATTTAATTGTTATGCATATGTATAAATTATGGGTCATTCACTTGTAGTCACTTAACTTAGTTTCTTAGAGGTGAAGAAACCAAAATTTTGGTGATGGGGCAGTAGAAAAATATAGAAATTGTTTACATCTATTATATCATGATACGATTTGATTATGGTAAACACAAATAACATTGAGTTTAAATATTTAATTTTAGTGATTACCCATGTAGATATAACTTATTTGTCATTCATTTATAGTCTTTTAACTCTGTGACTTAGTAACGAAGAAACATGAAATTTGGTGATGGAGAAGAAACATATTGAATATATTTACATCTAATTTACCATAATTCAATGTGAAAATGGTAAATATCAATAAATTTTAGCTTGATTATTTGTTTTAATTATTACCTATTTTATAAAAAATAGATGTCATGGGTTATAGTCTTTTAACTTTTGTTTTAGTGGGGAAAAACCTAAAATTTTGTGATGGAGAAGAAGAATAAAATAAATTAATTTTTTTACATCTATTATAGTGTATTATGTTTTTTTTAGTGATTAAAAAACCTAAAACTTTGGGACGGTGAAGAAAAATACTGAATATTTTTAGTTGTAATATGCCATAGGTCAGTGTGAATACGATGAATATAAACAATATTGAGCTTGATGATTTTATTTTAATTGTTATGCATATGTATAAATTATGGGTCATTCATTTGTAGTCTCTTAACTTAGTTTATTTGAGGTGAAGAAACCAAGATTTGGGTGATGGAGCAGAAAAAAACTATAGAAATTGTTTACATGTATTATATCATGATACGATTTGATTATGGTAAACACAAATAACATTGAGCTTAAATATTTAATTTTAGTGATTACCCATGTAGATATAATTTATTTGTCATTCATTTATAGTCTTTTAACTCTGTGGCTTAGTGACGAAGAAACATGAAGTTTGGCGATGGAGCGGAAACATATTGAATATATTTATATCTAATTTGCCATAATTCAATGTCAAAATGGTAAATACCAATAAATTGTATCTTGATTATTTGTTTTAATTATTACCTATTTTATAAAAAAATATATGTCATGGATTATAGTCTTTTAACTTTTGTTTTAGTGGGGAAAAACCTAAAATTTTGTGATGGAGTAGAAGAATAAAATATAATTAATTTTTTACATCTATTATATTGTATTATGTTTTTTTAATAATAAAAAAAACCTAAAACTTTAGGATGGTGAAGAAAAATATTGAATATTTTTAGATGTAATATACCATAAGTCAATGTGAATACGATGAATCTAAACAATATTGAGCTTGATTATTTTATTTTAATTGTTATGCATATGTATAAATTATGGGTCATTCATTTGTAGTCACTTAACTTAGTTTCTTAGAGGTGAAGAAACCAAAATTTTTGTGATGGGGCATTAGAAAAATATAGAAATTGTTTACATCTATTATATCATGATACGATTTGATTATGGTAAACACAAATAACATTGAGTTTAAATATTTAATTTTAGTGATTACCCATGTAGATATAACTTATTTGTCATTCATTTATAGTCTTTTAACTCTGTGGCTTAGTAACGAAGAAACATGAAATTTGGTGATGGAGAAGACACATATTGAATATATTTACATCTAATTTACCAAAATTCAATGTGAAAATGGTAAATATCAATAAATTTTAGCTTGATTATTTGTTTTAATTATTACCTATTTTATAAAAAATAGATGTTATGGGTTATAGTCTTTTAACTTTTGTTTTAGTGGGGAAAAACCTAAAATTTTGTGATGGAGAAGAAGAATAAAATAAATTAATTTTTTTACATCTATTATAGTGTATTATGTTTTTTTTAGTGATTAAAAAACCTAAAACTTTGGGACGGTGAAGAAAAATACTGAATATTTTTAGTTGTAATATGCCATAGGTCAGTGTGAATACGATGAATATAAACAATATTGAGCTTGATGATTTTATTTTAATTGTTATGCATATGTATAAATTATGGGTCATTCATGTGTAGTCTCTTAACTTAGTTTCTTTGAGGTGAAGAAACCAAGATTTGGGTGATGGAGCAGAAAAAAACTATAGAAATTGTTTACATGTATTATATCATGATACGATTTGATTATGGTAAACACAAATAACATTGAGCTTAAATATTTAATTTTAGTGATTACCCGTGTAGATATAATTTATTTGTCATTCATTTATAGTCTTTTAACTCTGTGGCTTAGTGACGAAGAAACATGAAGTTTGGCGATGGAGTGGAAACATATTGAATATATTTATATCTAATTTGCCATAATTCAATGTCAAAATGGTAAATACCAATAAATTGTATCTTGATTATTTGTTTTAATTATTACCTATTTTATAAAAAAATATATGTCATGGATTATAGTCTTTTAACTTTTGTTTTAGTGGGGAAAAACCTAAAATTTTGTGATGGAGTAGAAGAATAAAATATAATTAATTTTTTACATCTATTATATTGTATTATGTTTTTTTAATAATAAAAAAACCTAAAACTTTAGGATGGTGAAGAAAAATATTGAATATTTTTAGATGTAATATACCATAAGTCAATGTGAATACGATGAATCTAAACAATATTGAGCTTGATTATTTGATTTTAATTGTTATGCATATGTATAAATTATGGGTCATTCATTTGTAGTCACTTAACTTAGTTTCTTAGAGGTGAAGAAACCAAAATTTTGGTGATGGGGCATTAGAAAAATATAGAAATTGTTTACATCTATTATATCATGATACGATTTGATTATGGTAAACACAAATAACATTGAGTTTAAATATTTAATTTTAGTGATTACCCATGTAGATATAACTTATTTGTCATTCATTTATAGTCTTTTAACTCTGTGGCTTAGTAACGAAGAAACATGAAATTTGGTGATGGAGAAGAAACATATTGAATATATTTACATCTAATTTACCATAATTCAATGTGAAAATGGTAAATATCAATAAATTTTAGCTTGATTATTTGTTTTAATTATTACCTATTTTATAAAAAATAGATGTCATGGGTTATAGTCTTTTAACTTTTGTTTTAGTGGGGAAAAACCTAAAATTTTGTGATGGAGAAGAAGAATAAAATAAATTAATTTTTTTACATCTATTATAGTGTATTATGTTTTTTTTAGTGATTAAAAAACCTAAAACTTTGGGACGGTGAAGAAAAATACTGAATATTTTTAGTTGTAATATGCCATAGGTCAGTGTGAATACGATGAATATAAACAATATTGAGCTTGATGATTTTATTTTAATTGTTATGCATATGTATAAATTATGGGTCATTCATTTGTAGTCTCTTAACTTAGTTTATTTGAGGTGAAGAAACCAAGATTTGGGTGATGGAGCAGAAAAAAACTATAGAAATTGTTTACACGTATTATATCATGATACGATTTGATTATGGTAAACACAAATAACATTGAGCTTAAATATTTAATTTTAGTGATTACCCATGTAGATATAATTTATTTGTCATTCATTTATAGTCTTTTAACTCTGTGGCTTAGTGACGAAGAAACATGAAGTTTGGCGATGGAGCGGAAACATATTGAATATATTTATATCTAATTTGCCATAATTCAATGTCAAAATGGTAAATACCAATAAATTGTATCTTGATTATTTGTTTTAATTATTACCTATTTTATAAAAAAATATATGTCATGGATTATAGTCTTTTAACTTTTGTTTTAGTGGGGAAAAACCTAAAATTTTGTGATGGAGTAGAAGAATAAAATATAATTAATTTTTTACATCTATTATATTGTATTATGTTTTTTTAATAATAAAAAAAACCTAAAACTTTAAGATGGTGAAGAAAAATATTGAATATTTTTAGATGTAATATACCATAAGTCAATGTGAATACGATGAATCTAAACAATATTGAGCTTGATTATTTTATTTTAATTGTTATGCATATGTATAAATTATGGGTCATTCATTTGTAGTCACTTAACTTAGTTTCTTAGAGGTGAAGAAACCAAAATTTTTGTGATGGGGCATTAGAAAAATATAGAAATTGTTTACATCTATTATATCATGATACGATTTGATTATGGTAAACACAAATAACATTGAGTTTAAATATTTAATTTTAGTGATTACCCATGTAGATATAACTTATTTGTCATTCATTTATAGTCTTTTAACTCTGTGGCTTAGTAACGAAGAAACATGAAATTTGGTGATGGAGAAGACACATATTGAATATATTTACATCTAATTTACCAAAATTCAATGTGAAAATGGTAAATATCAATAAATTTTAGCTTGATTATTTGTTTTAATTATTACCTATTTTATAAAAAATAGATGTTATGGGTTATAGTCTTTTAACTTTTGTTTTAGTGGGGAAAAACCTAAAATTTTGTGATGGAGAAGAAGAATAAAATAAATTAATTTTTTTACATCTATTATAGTGTATTATGTTTTTTTTAGTGATTAAAAAACCTAAAACTTTGGGACGGTGAAGAAAAATACTGAATATTTTTAGTTGTAATATGCCATAGGTCAGTGTGAATACGATGAATATAAACAATATTGAGCTTGATGATTTTATTTTAATTGTTATGCATATGTATAAATTATGGGTCATTCATGTGTAGTCTCTTAACTTAGTTTCTTTGAGGTGAAGAAACCAAGATTTGGGTGATGGAGCAGAAAAAAACTATAGAAATTGTTTACATGTATTATATCATGATACGATTTGATTATGGTAAACACAAATAACATTGAGCTTAAATATTTAATTTTAGTGATTACCCGTGTAGATATAATTTATTTGTCATTCATTTATAGTCTTTTAACTCTGTGGCTTAGTGACGAAGAAACATGAAGTTTGGCGATGGAGTGGAAACATATTGAATATATTTATATCTAATTTGCCATAATTCAATGTCAAAATGGTAAATACCAATAAATTGTATCTTGATTATTTGTTTTAATTATTACCTATTTTATAAAAAAATATATGTCATGGATTATAGTCTTTTAACTTTTGTTTTAGTGGGGAAAAACCTAAAATTTTGTGATGGAGTAGAAGAATAAAATATAATTAATTTTTTACATCTATTATATTGTATTATGTTTTTTTAATAATAAAAAAACCTAAAACTTTAGGATGGTGAAGAAAAATATTGAATATTTTTAGATGTAATATACCATAAGTCAATGTGAATACGATGAATCTAAACAATATTGAGCTTGATTATTTTATTTTAATTGTTATGCATATGTATAAATTATGGGTCATTCATTTGTAGTCACTTAACTTAGTTTCTTAGAGGTGAAGAAACCAAAATTTTGGTGATGGGGCATTAGAAAAATATAGAAATTGTTTACATCTATTATATCATGATACGATTTGATTATGGTAAACACAAATAACATTGAGTTTAAATATTTAATTTTAGTGATTACCCATGTAGATATAACTTATTTGTCATTCATTTATAGTCTTTTAACTCTGTGGCTTAGTAACGAAGAAACATGAAATTTGGTGATGGAGAAGAAACATATTGAATATATTTACATCTAATTTACCATAATTCAATGTGAAAATGGTAAATATCAATAAATTTTAGCTTGATTATTTGTTTTAATTATTACCTATTTTATAAAAAATAGATGTCATGGGTTATAGTCTTTTAACTTTTGTTTTAGTGGGGAAAAACCTAAAATTTTGTGATGGAGAAGAAGAATAAAATAAATTAATTTTTTTACATCTATTATAGTGTATTATGTTTTTTTTAGTGATTAAAAAACCTAAAACTTTGGGACGGTGAAGAAAAATACTGAATATTTTTAGTTGTAATATGCCATAGGTCAGTGTGAATACGATGAATATAAACAATATTGAGCTTGATGATTTTATTTTAATTGTTATGCATATGTATAAATTATGGGTCATTCATTTGTAGTCTCTTAACTTAGTTTCTTTGAGGTGAAGAAACCAAGATTTGGGTGATGGAGCAGAAAAAAACTATAGAAATTGTTTACATGTATTATATCATGATACGATTTGATTATGGTAAACACAAATAACATTGAGCTTAAATATTTAATTTTAGTGATTACCCATGTAGATATAATTTATTTGTCATTCATTTATAGTCTTTTAACTCTGTGGCTTAGTGACGAAGAAACATGAGGTTTGGCGATGGAGTGGAAACATATTGAATATATTTATATCTAATTTGCCATAATTCAATGTCAAAATGGTAAATACCAATAAATTGTATCTTGATTATTTGTTTTAATTATTACCTATTTTATAAAAAAATATATGTCATGGATTATAGTCTTTTAACTTTTGTTTTAGTGGGGAAAAACCTAAAATTTTGTGATGGAGTAGAAGAATAAAATATAATTAATTTTTTACATCTATTATATTGTATTATGTTTTTTTAATAATAAAAAAAACCTAAAACTTTAGGATGGTGAAGAAAAATATTGAATATTTTTAGATGTAATATACCATAAGTCAATGTGAATACGATGAATCTAAACAATATTGAGCTTGATTATTTTATTTTAATTGTTATGCATATGTATAAATTATGGGTCATTCATTTGTAGTCACTTAACTTAGTTTCTTAGAGGTGAAGAAACCAAAATTTTGGTGATGGGGCATTAGAAAAATATAGAAATTGTTTACATCTATTATATCATGATACGATTTGATTATGGTAAACACAAATAACATTGAGTTTAAATATTTAATTTTAGTGATTACCCATGTAGATATAACTTATTTGTCATTCATTTATAGTCTTTTAACTCTGTGGCTTAGTAACGAAGAAACATGAAATTTGGTGATGGAGAAGACACATATTGAATATATTTACATCTAATTTACCAAAATTCAATGTGAAAATGGTAAATATCAATAAATTTTAGCTTGATTATTTGTTTTAATTATTACCTATTTTATAAAAAATAGATGTCATGGGTTATAGTCTTTTAACTTTTGTTTTAGTGGGGAAAAACCTAAAATTTTGTGATGGAGAAGAAGAATAAAATAAATTAATTTTTTTACATCTATTATAGTGTATTATGTTTTTTTTAGTGATTAAAAAACCTAAAACTTTGGGACGGTGAAGAAAAATACTGAATATTTTTAGTTGTAATATGCCATAGGTCAGTGTGAATACGATGAATATAAACAATATTGAGCTTGATGATTTTATTTTAATTGTTATGCATATGTATAAATTATGGGTCATTCATTTGTAGTCACTTAACTTAGTTTCTTTGAGGTGAAGAAACCAAGATTTGGGTGATGGAGCAGAAAAATACTATAGAAATTGTTTACATGTATTATATCATGATACGATTTGATTATGGTAAACACAAATAACATTGAGCTTAAATATTTAATTTTAGTGATTACCCATGTAGATATAATTTATTTGTCATTCATTTATAGTCTTTTAACTCTGTGGCTTAGTGACGAAGAAACATGAAATTTGGCGATGGAGTAGAAACATATTGAATATATTTACATCTAATTTGCCATAATTCAATGTCAAAATGGTAAATACCAATAAATTGTATCTTGATTATTTGTTTTAATTATTACCTATTTTATAAAAAAATATATGTCATGGATTATAGTCTTTTAACTTTTGTTTTAGTGGGGAAAAACCTAAAATTTTGTGATGGAGTAGAAGAATAAAATATAATTAATTTTTTACATCTATTATATTGTATTATGTTTTTTTAATAATAAAAAAAACCTAAAACTTTAGGATGGTGAAGAAAAATATTGAATATTTTTAGATGTAATATACCATAAGTCAATGTGAATACGATGAATCTAAACAATATTGAGCTTGATTATTTTATTTTAATTGTTATGCATATGTATAAATTATGGGTCATTCATTTGTAGTCACTTAACTTAGTTTCTTAGAGGTGAAGAAACCAAAATTTTGGTGATGGGGCATTAGAAAAATATAGAAATTGTTTACATCTATTATATCATGATACGATTTGATTATGGTAAACACAAATAACATTGAGTTTAAATATTTAATTTTAGTGATTACCCATGTAGATATAACTTATTTGTCATTCATTTATAGTCTTTTAACTCTGTGGCTTAGTAACGAAGAAACATGAAATTTGGTGATGGAGAAGACACATATTGAATATATTTACATCTAATTTACCAAAATTCAATGTGAAAATGGTAAATATCAATAAATTTTAGCTTGATTATTTGTTTTAATTATTACCTATTTTATAAAAAATAGATGTCATGGGTTATAGTCTTTTAACTTTTGTTTTAGTGGGGAAAAACCTAAAATTTTGTGATGGAGAAGAAGAATAAAATAAATTAATTTTTTTACATCTATTATAGTGTATTATGTTTTTTTTCGTGATTAAAAAACCTAAAACTTTGGGACGGTGAAGAAAAATACTGAATATTTTTAGTTGTAATATGCCATAGGTCAGTGTGAATACGATGAATATAAACAATATTGAGCTTGATGATTTTATTTTAATTGTTATGCATATGTATAAATTATGGGTCATTCATTTGTAGTCACTTAACTTAGTTTCTTTGAGGTGAAGAAACCAAGATTTGGGTGATGGAGCAGAAAAATACTATAGAAATTGTTTACATGTATTATATCATGATACGATTTGATTATGGTAAACACAAATAACATTGAGCTTAAATATTTAATTTTAGTGATTACCCATGTAGATATAATTTATTTGTCATTCATTTATAGTCTTTTAACTCTGTGGCTTAGTGACGAAGAAACATGAAATTTGGCGATGGAGTAGAAACATATTGAATATATTTACATCTAATTTGCCATAATTCAATGTCAAAATGGTAAATACCAATAAATTGTATCTTGATTATTTGTTTTAATTATTACCTATTTTATAAAAAAATATATGTCATGGATTATAGTCTTTTAACTTTTGTTTTAGTGGGGAAAAACCTAAAATTTTGTGATGGAGTAGAAGAATAAAATATAATTAATTTTTTACATCTATTATATTGTATTATGTTTTTTTAATAATAAAAAAAACCTAAAACTTTAGGATGGTGAAGAAAAATATTGAATATTTTTAGATGTAATATACCATAAGTCAATGTGAATACGATGAATCTAAACAATATTGAGCTTGATTATTTTATTTTAATTGTTATGCATATGTATAAATTATGGGTCATTCATTTGTAGTCACTTAACTTAGTTTCTTAGAGGTGAAGAAACCAAAATTTTGGTGATGGGGCATTAGAAAAATATAGAAATTGTTTACATCTATTATATCATGATACGATTTGATTATGGTAAACACAAATAACATTGAGTTTAAATATTTAATTTTAGTGATTACCCATGTAGATATAACTTATTTGTCATTCATTTATAGTCTTTTAACTCTGTGGCTTAGTAACGAAGAAACATGAAATTTGGTGATCGAGAAGAAACATATTGAATATATTTACATCTAATTTACCATAATTCAATGTGAAAATGGTAAATATCAATAAATTTTAGCTTGATTATTTGTTTTAATTATTACCTATTTTATAAAAAATAGATGTCATGGGTTATAGTCTTTTAACTTTTGTTTTAGTGGGGAAAAACCTAAAATTTTGTGATGGAGAAGAAGAATAAAATAAATTAATTTTTTTACATCTATTATAGTGTATTATGTTTTTTTTAGTGATTAAAAAACCTAAAACTTTGGGACGGTGAAGAAAAATACTGAATATTTTTAGTTGTAATATGCCATAGGTCAGTGTGAATACGATGAATATAAACAATATTGAGCTTGATGATTTTATTTTAATTGTTATGCATATGTATAAATTATGGGTCATTCATTTGTAGTCTCTTAACTTAGTTTCTTTGAGGTGAAGAAACCAAGATTTGGGTGATGGAGCAGAAAAAAACTATAGAAATTGTTTACATGTATTATATCATGATACGATTTGATTATGGTAAACACAAATAACATTGAGCTTAAATATTTAATTTTAGTGATTACCCATGTAGATATAATTTATTTGTCATTCATTTATAGTCTTTTAACTCTGTGGCTTAGTGACGAAGAAACATGAGGTTTGGCGATGGAGTGGAAACATATTGAATATATTTATATCTAATTTGCCATAATTCAATGTCAAAATGGTAAATACCAATAAATTGTATCTTGATTATTTGTTTTAATTATTACCTATTTTATAAAAAAATATATGTCATGGATTATAGTCTTTTAACTTTTGTTTTAGTGGGGAAAAACCTAAAATTTTGTGATGGAGTAGAAGAATAAAATATAATTAATTTTTTACATCTATTATATTGTATTATGTTTTTTTAATAATAAAAAAAACCTAAAACTTTAGGATGGTGAAGAAAAATATTGAATATTTTTAGATGTAATATACCATAAGTCAATGTGAATACGATGAATCTAAACAATATTGAGCTTGATTATTTTATTTTAATTGTTATGCATATGTATAAATTATGGGTCATTCATTTGTAGTCACTTAACTTAGTTTCTTAGAGGTGAAGAAACCAAAATTTTGGTGATGGGGCATTAGAAAAATATAGAAATTGTTTACATCTATTATATCATGATACGATTTGATTATGGTAAACACAAATAACATTGAGTTTAAATATTTAATTTTAGTGATTACCCATGTAGATATAACTTATTTGTCATTCATTTATAGTCTTTTAACTCTGTGGCTTAGTAACGAAGAAACATGAAATTTGGTGATGGAGAAGACACATATTGAATATATTTACATCTAATTTACCAAAATTCAATGTGAAAATGGTAAATATCAATAAATTTTAGCTTGATTATTTGTTTTAATTATTACCTATTTTATAAAAAATAGATGTCATGGGTTATAGTCTTTTAACTTTTGTTTTAGTGGGGAAAAACCTAAAATTTTGTGATGGAGAAGAAGAATAAAATAAATTAATTTTTTTACATCTATTATAGTGTATTATGTTTTTTTTAGTGATTAAAAAACCTAAAACTTTGGGACGGTGAAGAAAAATACTGAATATTTTTAGTTGTAATATGCCATAGGTCAGTGTGAATACGATGAATATAAACAATATTGAGCTTGATGATTTTATTTTAATTGTTATGCATATGTATAAATTATGGGTCATTCATTTGTAGTCACTTAACTTAGTTTCTTTGAGGTGAAGAAACCAAGATTTGGGTGATGGAGCAGAAAAATACTATAGAAATTGTTTACATGTATTATATCATGATACGATTTGATTATGGTAAACACAAATAACATTGAGCTTAAATATTTAATTTTAGTGATTACCCATGTAGATATAATTTATTTGTCATTCATTTATAGTCTTTTAACTCTGTGGCTTAGTGACGAAGAAACATGAAATTTGGCGATGGAGTAGAAACATATTGAATATATTTACATCTAATTTGCCATAATTCAATGTCAAAATGGTAAATACCAATAAATTGTATCTTGATTATTTGTTTTAATTATTACCTATTTTATAAAAAAATATATGTCATGGATTATAGTCTTTTAACTTTTGTTTTAGTGGGGAAAAACCTAAAATTTTGTGATGGAGTAGAAGAATAAAATATAATTAATTTTTTACATCTATTATATTGTATTATGTTTTTTTTAATAATAAAAAAAACATAAAACTTTGGGATGGTGAAGAAAAATATTGATATTTTTAGTTGTAATATACCATAGATCAGTGTGAATACGATGAATATAAACAATATTGAGCTTGATTATTTTATTTTAATTGTTATGCATGTGTATAAATTATGGGTCATTCACTTGTAGTCACTTAACTTAGTTTCTTAGAGGTGAAGAAACCAAAATTTTGGTGATGGGGCAGTAGAAAAATATAGAAATTGTTTACATCTATTATATCATGATACGATTTGATTTTGGTAAACACAAATAACATTGAGTTTAAATATTTAATTTTAGTGATTACCCATGTAGATATAACTTATTTGTCATTCATTTATAGTCTTTTAACTCTGTGACTTAGTAACGAAGAAATATGAAATTTGGTGATGGAGAAGAAACATATTGAATATATTTACATCTAATTTACCATAATTCAATGTGAAAATGGTAAATATCAATAAATTTTAGCTTGATTATTTGTTTTAATTATTACCTATTTTTAAAAAATAGATGTCATGGGTTATAGTCTTTTAACTTTTGTTTTTGTGGGGAAAAACCTAAAATTTTGTGATGGAGAAGAAGAATAAAATAAATTAATTTTTTTACATCTATTATAGTGTATTATGTTTTTTTTAGTGATTAAAAAACCTAAAACTTTGGGACGGTGAAGAAAAATACTGAATATTTTTAGTTGTAATATGCCATAGGTCAGTGTGAATACGATGAATATAAACAATATTGAGCTTGATGATTTTATTTTAATTGTTATGCATATGTATAAATTATGGGTCATTCATTTGTAGTCTCTTAACTTAGTTTCTTAGAGGTGAAGAAACCAAGATTTGGGTGATGGAGCAGAAAAAAACTATAGAAATTGTTTACATGTATTATATCATGATACGATTTGATTATGGTAAACACAAATAATATTGAGCTTAAATATTTAATTTTAGTGATTACCCATGTGGATATAATTTATTTGTCATTCATTTATAGTCTTTTAACTCTGTGGCTTAGTGACGAAGAAACATGAAGTTTGGCGATGGAGTGGAAACATATTGAATATATTTACATCTAATTTGCCATAATTCAATGTCAAAATGGTAAATACCAATAAATTGTATCTTGATTATTTGTTTTAATTATTACCTATTTTATAAAAAAATATATGTCATGGATTATAGTCTTTTAACTTTTGTTTTAGTGGGGAAAAACCTAAAATTTTGTGATGGAGTAGAAGAATAAAATATAATTAATTTTTTACATCTATTATATTGTATTATGTTTTTTTAATAATAAAAAAAACCTAAAACTTTAGGATGGTGAAGAAAAATATTGAATATTTTTAGATGTGATATACCATAAGTCAATGTGAATACGATGAATCTAAACAATATTGAGCTTGATTATTTTATTTTAATTGTTATGCATATGTATAAATTATGGGTCATTCATTTGTAGTCACTTAACTTAGTTTCTTAGAGGTGAAGAAACCAAAATTTTGGTGATGGGGCATTAGAAAAATATAGAAATTGTTTACATCTATTATATCATGATACGATTTGATTATGGTAAACACAAATAACATTGAGTTTAAATATTTAATTTTAGTGATTACCCATGTAGATATAACTTATTTGTCATTCATTTATAGTCTTTTAACTCTGTGGCTTAGTAACGAAGAAACATGAAATTTGGTGATGGAGAAGACACATATTGAATATATTTACATCTAATTTACCAAAATTCAATGTGAAAATGGTAAATATCAATAAATTTTAGCTTGATTATTTGTTTTAATTATTACCTATTTTATAAAAAATAGATGTCATGGGTTATAGTCTTTTAACTTTTGTTTTAGTGGGGAAAAACCTAAAATTTTGTGATGGAGAAGAAGAATAAAATAAATTAATTTTTTTACATCTATTATAGTGTATTATGTTTTTTTTAGTGATTAAAAAACCTAAAACTTTGGGACGGTGAAGAAAAATACTGAATATTTTTAGTTGTAATATGCCATAGGTCAGTGTGAATACGATGAATATAAACAATATTGAGCTTGATGATTTTATTTTAATTGTTATGCATATGTATAAATTATGGGTCATTCATTTGTAGTCACTTAACTTAGTTTCTTTGAGGTGAAGAAACCAAGATTTGGGTGATGGAGCAGAAAAATACTATAGAAATTGTTTACATGTATTATATCATGATACGATTTGATTATGGTAAACACAAATAACATTGAGCTTAAATATTTAATTTTAGTGATTACCCATGTAGATATAATTTATTTGTCATTCATTTATAGTCTTTTAACTCTGTGGCTTAGTGACGAAGAAACATGAAGTTTGGCGATGGAGTGGAAACATATTGAATATATTTATATCTAATTTGCCATAATTCAATGTCAAAATGGTAAATACCAATAAATTGTATCTTCATTATTTGTTCTAATTATTACCTATTTTATAAAAAAATATATGTCATGGATTATAGTCTTTTAACTTTTGTTTTAGTGGGGAAAAACCTAAAATTTTGTGATGGAGTAGAAGAATAAAATATAATTAATTTTTTACATCTATTATATTGTATTATGTTTTTTTAATAATAAAAAAAACCTAAAACTTTAGGATGGTGAAGAAAAATATTGAATATTTTTAGATGTAATATACCATAAGTCAATGTGAATACGATGAATCTAAACAATATTGAGCTTGATTATTTTATTTTAATTGTTATGCATATGTATAAATTATGGGTCATTCATTTGTAGTCACTTAACTTAGTTTCTTAGAGGTGAAGAAACCAAAATTTTGGTGATGGGGCATTAGAAAAATATAGAAATTGTTTACATCTATTATATCATGATACGATTTGATTATGGTAAACACAAATAACATTGAGTTTAAATATTTAATTTTAGTGATTACCCATGTAGATATAACTTATTTGTCATTCATTTATAGTCTTTTAACTCTGTGGCTTAGTAACGAAGAAACATGAAATTTGGTGATGGAGAAGACACATATTGAATATATTTACATCTAATTTACCAAAATTCAATGTGAAAATGGTAAATATCAATAAATTTTAGCTTGATTATTTGTTTTAATTATTACCTATTTTATAAAAAATAGATGTCATGGGTTATAGTCTTTTAACTTTTGTTTTAGTGGGGAAAAACCTAAAATTTTGTGATGGAGAAGAAGAATAAAATAAATTAATTTTTTTACATCTATTATAGTGTATTATGTTTTTTTTAGTGATTAAAAAACCTAAAATTGGGACGGTGAAGAAAAATATTGAATATTTTTAGTTGTAATATGCCATAGGTCAGTGTGAATACGATGAATATAAACAATATTGAGCTTGATTATTTTATTTTAATTGTTATGCATATGTATAAATTATGGGTCATTCATTTGTAGTCTCTTAACTTAGTTTCTTTGAGGTGAAGAAACCAAGATTTGGGTGATGGAGTAGAAAAAAAACTATAGAAATTGTTTACATGTATTATATCATGATACGATTTGATTATGGTAAACACAAATAACATTGAGCTTAAATATTTAATTTTAGTGATTACCCATGTAGATATAATTTATTTGTCATTCATTTATAGTCTTTTAACTTTGTGGCTTAGTGACGAAGAAACATGAAATTTGGCGATGGAGAGGAAACATATTGAATATATTTACATCTAATTTACCATAATTCAATGTGAAAATGGTAAATACCAATAAATTGTATCTTGATTATTTGTTTTAATTATTACCTATTTTATAAAAAATATATGTCACGGATTATAGTCTTTTAACTTTTGTTTTAGTGGGGAAAAACCTAAAATTTTGTGATGGAGTAGAAGAATAAAATATAATTAATTTTTTACATCTATTATATTGTATTATGTTTTTTTTAATAATAAAAAAAACATAAAACTTTGGGATGGTGAAGAAAAATATTGATATTTTTAGTTGTAATATACCATAGATCAGTGTGAATATGATGAATATAAACAATATTGAGCTTGATTATTTTATTTAAATTGTTACGCATATGTATAAATTATGGGTCATTCATTTGTAGTCACTTAACTTAGTTTCTTAGAGGTGAAGAAACCAAAATTTTGGTGATGGGGCAGTAGAAAAATATAGAAATTGTTTACATCTATTATATCATGATACGATTTGATTATGTTAAACACAAATAACATTGAGTTTAAATATTTAATTTTAGTGATTACCCATGTAGATATAACTTATTTGTCATTCATTTATAGTCTTTTAACTCTGTGGCTTAGTAACGAAGAAACATGAAATTTGGTGATGGAGAAGAAACATATTGAATATATTTACATCTAATTTACCATAATTCAATGTGAAAATGGTAAATATCAATACTTTTTAGCTTGATAATTTGTTTTAATTATTACCTATTTTATAAAAAATAGATGTCATGGGTTATAGTCTTTTAACTTTTGTTTTAGTGGGGAAAAACCTAAAATTTTGTGATGGAGAAGAAGAATAAAATAAATTAATTTTTTTACATCTATTATAGTGTTTTATGTTTTTTTTTAGAGATTAAAAAACCTAAAACTTTGGGACGGTGAAGAAAAATATTGAATATTTTTAGTTGTAATATGCCATAGGTCAGTGTGAATACGATGAATATAAACAATATTGAGCTTGATAATTTTATTTTAATTGTTATGCATATGTATAAATTATGAGTCATTCATTTGTAGTCTCTTAACTTAGTTTCTTTGAGGTGAAGAAACCAAGATTTGGGTGATGGAGCAGAAAAAAACTATAGAAATTGTTTACATGTATTATATCATGATACGATTTGATTATGGTAAACACAAATAACATTGAGCTTAAATATTTAATTTTAGTGATTACCCATGTAGATATAATTTATTTGTCATTCATTTATAGTCTTTTAACTCTGTGGCTTAGTGACGAAGAAGAACATGAAATTTGGCGATGGAGAGGAAACATATTGAATATATTTACATCTAATTTACCATAATTCAATGTGAAAATGGTAAATACCAATAAATTGTATCTTGATTATTTGTTTTAATTATTACCTATTTTATAAAAAAATATATGTCATGGATTATAGTCTTTTAACTTTTGTTTTAGTGGGGAAAAACCTAAAATTTTGTGATGTAGTAGAAGAATAAAATATAATTAATTTTTTACATCTATTATATTGTATTATGTTTTTTTTAATAATAAAAAAAACATAAAACTTTGGGATGGTGAAGAAAAATATTGATATTTTTAGTTGTAATATACCATAGATCAGTGTGAATAGGATGAATATAAACAATATTGAGCTTGATTATTTTATTTTAATTGTTATGCATATGTATAAATTATGGGTCATTCATTTGTAGTCACTTAACTTAGTTTCTTAGAGGTGAAGAAACCAAAATTTTGGTGATGGGGCAGTAGAAAAATATAGAAATTGTTTACATCTATTATATCATGATACGATTTGATTATGGCAAACACAAATAACATTGAGTTTAAATATTTAATTTTAGTGATTACCCATGTAGATATACCTTATTTGTCATTCATTTATAGTCTTTTAACTCTGTGGCTTAGTAACGAAGAAATATGAAATTTGGTGATGGAGAAGAAACATATTGAATATATTTACATCTAATTTACCATAATTCAATGTGAAAATGGTAAATATCAATAAATTTTAGCTTGATTATTTGTTTTAATTATTACCTATTTTATAAAAAATAGATGTCATGGGTTATAGTCTTTTAACTTTTGTTTTTGTGGGGAAAAACCTAAAATTTTGTGATGGAGAAGAAGAATAAAATAAATTAATTTTTTTACATCTATTATAGTGTATTATGTTTTTTTTAGTGATTAAAAAACCTAAAACTTTGGGACGGTGAAGAAAAATATTGAATATTTTTATTTGTAATATGCCATAGGTCAGTGTGAATACGATGAATATAAACAATATTGAGCTTGAATATTTTATTTTAATTGTTATGCATATGTATAAATTATGGGTCATTCATTTGTAGTCTCTTAACTTAGTTTCTTTGAGGCGAAGAAACCAAGATTTGGGTGATGGAGCAGAAAAAAACTATAGAAATTGTTTACATGTATTATATCATGATACGATTTGATTATGGTAAACACAAATAACATTGAGCTTAAATATTTAATTTTAGTGATTACCCATGTAGATATAATTTATTTGTCATTCATTTATAGTCTTTTAACTCTGTGGCTTAGTGACGAAGAAACATGAAATTTGGCGATGGAGAGGAAACATATTGAATATATTTACATCTAATTTACCATAATTCAATGTGAAAATTGTAAATACCAATAAATTGTATCTTGATTATTTGTTTTAATTATTACCTATTTTATAAAAAAATATATGTCATGGATTATAGTCTTTTAACTTTTGTTTTAGTGGGGAAAAACCTAAAATTTTGTGATGGAGTAGAAGAATAAAATATAATTAATTTTTTACATCTATTATATTGTATTATGTTTTTTTAATAATAAAAAAAACATAAAACTTTGAGATGGTGAAGAAAAATATTGATATTTTTAGTTGTAATATACCATAGATCAGTGTGAATACGATGAATATAAACAATATTGAGCTTGATTATTTTATTTTAATTGTTACGCATATGTATAAATTATGGGTCATTCATTTGTAGTCACTTAACTTAGTTTCTTAGAGGTGAAGAAACCAAAATTTTGGTGATGGGGCAGTAGAAAAATATAGAAATTGTTTACATCTATTATATCATGATACGATTTGATTATGGTAAACACAAATAACATTGAGTTTAAATATTTACTTTTAGTGATTACCCATGTAGATATAACTTATTTGTCATTCATTTATAGTCTTTTAACTCTGTGGATTAGTAACGAAGAAACATGAAATTTGGTGATGGAAAAGAAACATATTGAATATATTTACATCTAATTTACAATAATTCAATGTGAAAATGGTAAATATCAATAAATTTTAGCTTGATTATTTGTTTTAATTATTACCTATTTTATAAAAAATTGATGTCATGGGTTATAGTCTTTTAACTTTTGGTTTAGTGGGGAAAAACCTAAAATTTTGTGATGGAGAAGAAGAATAAAATAAATTAATTTTTTTACATCTATTATAGTGTTTTATGTTTTTTTTAGTGATTAAAAAACCTAAAACTTTGGGACGGTGAAGAAAAATATTGAATATTTTTAGTTGTAATATGCCATAGGTCAGTGTGAATACGATGAATATAAACAATATTGAGCTTGATGATTTTATTTTAATTGTTATTCATATGTATAAATTATGGGTCATTCATTTGTAGTCTCTTAACTTAGTTTCTTTGAGGTGAAGAAACCAAGATTTGGGTGATGGAGCAGAAAAAAACTATAGAAATTGTTTACATGTATTATATCATGATACGATTTGATTATGGTAAACACAAAGTAACATTGAGCTTAAATATTTAATTTTAGTGATTACCCATGTAGATATAATTTATTTGTCATTCATTTATAGTCTTTTAACTCTGTGGCTTAGTGACGAAGAAACATGAAATTTGGTGATGGAGAGGAAACATATTGAATATATTTACATCTAATTTACCATAATTCAA
Source organism: Lathyrus sativus (assembly GCA_963859935.3). NCBI lineage: Eukaryota > Viridiplantae > Streptophyta > Magnoliopsida > Fabales > Fabaceae > Lathyrus > Lathyrus sativus. The sequence goes on along the minus strand of CAWUDS030004622.1, from coordinate 24,892 downwards.
TGTGAAAATTGTAAATACCAATAAATTGTATCTTGATTATTTGTTTTAATTATTACCTATTTTATAAAAAAATATATGTCATGGATTATAGTCTTTTAACTTTTGTTTTAGTGGGGAAAAACCTAAAATTTTGTGATGGAGTAGAAGAATAAAATATAATTAATTTTTTACATCTATTATATTGTATTATGTTTTTTTTAATAATAAAAAAAACATAAAACTTTGGGATGGTGAAGAAAAATATTGATATTTTTAGTTGTAATATACCATAGATCAGTGTGAATACGATGAATATAAACAATATTGAGCTTGATTATTTGATTTTAATTGTTATGCATATGTATAAATTATGGGTCATTCATTTGTAGTCACTTAACTTAGTTTCTTAGAGGTGAAGAAACCAAAATTTTGGTGATGGGGCAGTAGAAAAATATTGAAATTGTTTACATCTATTATATCATGATACGATTTGATTATGGTAAACACAAATACCATTGAGTTTAAATATTTAATTTTAGTAATTACCCATGTAGATATAACTTATTTGTCATTCATTTATATTCTTTTAACTCTGTGGCTTAGTAACGAAGAAACATGAAATTTGGTGATAGAGTAGAAACATATTGAATATATTTATATCTAATTTACCATAATTCAATGTGAAAATGGTAAATATCAATAAATTTTAGCTTGATTATTTGTTTTAATTATTACCTATTTTATAAAAAATAGATGTCATGGGTTATAGTCTTTTAACTTTTGTTTTAGTGGGGAAAAACATAAAATTTTGTGATGGAGAAGAAGAATAAAATAAATTAATTTTTTTACATCTATTATAGTGTATTATGTTTTTTTTTAGTGATTAAAAAACCTAAAACTTTGGGACGGTGAAGAAAAATATTGAATATTTTTAGTTGTAATATGCCATAGGTCAGTGTGAATACGATGAATATAAACAATATTGAGCTTGAATATTTTATTTTAATTGTTATGCATATGTATAAATTATGGGTCATTCATTTGTAGTCTCTTAACTTAGTTTCTTTGAGGTGAAGAAACCAAGATTTGGGTGATGGAGTAGAAAAAAAACTATAGAAATTGTTTACATGTATTATATCATGATACGATTTGATTATGGTAAACACAAATAACATTGAGCTTAAATATTTAATTTTAGTGATTACCCATGTAGATATAATTTATTTGTCATTCATTTATAGTCTTTTAACTTTGTGGCTTAGTGACGAAGAAACATGAAATTTGGCGATGGAGAGGAAACATATTGAATATATTTACATCTAATTTACCATAATTCAATGTGAAAATGGTAAATACCAATAAATTGTATCTTGATTATTTGTTTTAATTATTACCTATTTTATAAAAAATATATGTCACGGATTATAGTCTTTTAACTTTTGTTTTAGTGGGGAAAAACCTAAAATTTTGTGATGGAGTAGAAGAATAAAATATAATTAATTTTTTACATCTATTATATTGTATTATATTTTTTTTAATAATAAAAAAAACATAAAACTTTGGGATGGTGAAGAAAAATATTGATATTTTTAGTTGTAATATACCATAGATCAGTGTGAATATGATGAATATAAACAATATTGAGCTTGATTATTTTATTTAAATTGTTACGCATATGTATAAATTATGGGTCATTCATTTGTAGTCACTTAACTTAGTTTCTTAGAGGTGAAGAAACCAAAATTTTGGTGATGGGGCAGTAGAAAAATATAGAAATTGTTTACATCTATTATATCATGATACGATTTGATTATGTTAAACACAAATAACATTGAGTTTAAATATTTAATTTTAGTGATTACCCATGTAGATATAACTTATTTGTCATTCATTTATAGTCATTTAACTCTGTGGCTTAGTAACGAAGAAACATGAAATTTGGTGATGGAGAAGAAACATATTGAATATATTTACATCTAATTTACCATAATTCAATGTGAAAATGGTAAATATCAATACTTTTTAGCTTGATAATTTGTTTTAATTATTACCTATTTTATAAAAAATAGATGTCATGGGTTATAGTCTTTTAACTTTTGTTTTAGTGGGGAAAAAACCTAAAATTTTGTGATGGAGAAGAAGAATAAAATAAATTAATTTTTTTACATCTATTATAGTGTTTTATGTTTTTTTTAGAGATTAAAAAACCTAAAACTTTGGGACGGTGAAGAAAAATATTGAATATTTTTAGTTGTAATATGCCATAGGTCAGTGTGAATACGATGAATATAAACAATATTGAGCTTGATAATTTTATTTTAATTGTTATGCATATGTATAAATTATGAGTCATTCATTTGTAGTCTCTTAACTTAGTTTCTTTGAGGTGAAGAAACCAAGATTTGGGTGATGGAGCAGAAAAAAACTATAGAAATTGTTTACATGTATTATATCATGATACGATTTGATTATGGTAAACACAAATAACATTGAGCTTAAATATTTAATTTTAGTGATTACCCATGTAGATATAATTTATTTGTCATTCATTTATAGTCTTTTAACTCTGTGGCTTAGTGACGAAGAAACATGAAATTTGGCGATGGAGAGGAAACATATTGAATATATTTACATCTAATTTACCATAATTCAATGTGAAAATGGTAAATACCAATAAATTGTATCTTGATTATTTGTTTTAATTATTACCTATTTTATAAAAAAATATATGTCATGGATTATAGTCTTTTAACTTTTGTTTTAGTGGGGAAAAACCTAAAATTTTGTGATGGAGTAGAAGAATAAAATATAATTAATTTTTTACATCTATTATATTGTATTATGTTTTTTTTAATAATAAAAAAAACATAAAACTTTGGGATAGTGAAGAAAAATATTGATATTTTTAGTTGTAATATACCATAGATCAGTGTGTACGATGAATATAAACAATATTGAGCTTGATTATTTTATTTTAATTGTTACGCATATGTATAAATTATGGGTCATTCATTTGTAGTCACTTAACTTAGTTTCTTAGAGGTGAAGTAACCAAAATTTTGGTGATGGGGCAGTAGAAAAATATAGAAATTGTTTACATCTATTATATCATGATACGATTTGATTATGTTAAACACAAATAACATTGAGTTTAAATATTTAATTTTAGTGATTACCCATGTAGATATAACTTATTTGTCATTCATTTATAGTCTTTTAACTTTGTAGCTTAGTAACGAAGAAACATGAAATTTGGTGATGGAAAAGAAACATATTGAATATATTTACATATAATTTACCATAATTCAATGTGAAAGTGGTAAATATCAATAAATTCTAGCTTGATCATTTGTTTTAATTAATACCTATTTTATAAAAAATAGATGTCATGGGTTATAGTCTTTTAACTTTTGTTTTAGTGGGGAAAAACCTAAAATTTTGTGATGGAGAAGAAGAATAAAATAAATTAATTTTTTTACATCTATTATAGTGTTTTATGTTTTTTTTAGAGATTAAAAAACCTAAAACTTTGGGACGGTGAAGAAAAATATTGAATATTTTTAGTTGTAATATGCCATAGGTCAGTGTGAATACGATGAATATAAACAATATTGAGCTTGATAATTTTATTTTAATTGTTATGCATATGTATAAATTATGAGTCATTCATTTGTAGTCTCTTAACTTAGTTTCTTTGAGGTGAAGAAACCAAGATTTGGGTGATGGAGCAGAAAAAAACTATAGAAATTGTTTACATGTATTATATCATGATACGATTTGATTATGGTAAACACAAATAACATTGAGCTTAAATATTTAATTTTAGTGATTACCCATGTAGATATAATTTATTTGTCATTCATTTATAGTCTTTTAACTCTGTGGCTTAGTGACGAAGAAACATGAAATTTGGCGATGGAGAGGAAACATATTGAATATATTTACATCTAATTTACCATAATTCAATGTGAAAATGGTAAATACCAATAAATTGTATCTTGATTATTTGTTTTAATTATTACCTATTTTATAAAAAAATATATGTCATGGATTATAGTCTTTTAACTTTTGTTTTAGTGGGGAAAAACCTAAAATTTTGTGATGGAGTAGAAGAATAAAATATAATTAATTTTTTACATCTATTATATTGTATTATGTTTTTTTTAATAATAAAAAAAACATAAAACTTTGGGATAGTGAAGAAAAATATTGATATTTTTAGTTGTAATATACCATAGATCAGTGTGTACGATGAATATAAACAATATTGAGCTTGATTATTTTATTTTAATTGTTACGCATATGTATAAATTATGGGTCATTCATTTGTAGTCACTTAACTTAGTTTCTTAGAGGTGAAGTAACCAAAATTTTGGTGATGGGGCAGTAGAAAAATATAGAAATTGTTTACATCTATTATATCATGATACGATTTGATTATGGTAAACACAAATAACATTGAGCTTAAATATTTAATTTTAGTGATTACCCATGTAGATATAATTTATTTGTCATTCATTTATAGTCTTTTAACTCTGTGGCTTAGTGACGAAGAAACATGAAATTTGGCGATGGAGAAGAAACATATTGAATATATTTACATCTAATTTACCATAATTCAATGTGAAAATGGTAAATATCAATACTTTTTAGCTTGATAATTTGTTTTAATTATTACCTATTTTATAAAAAATAGATGTCATGGGTTATAGTCTTTTAACTTTTGTTTTAGTGGGGAAAAACCTAAAATTTTGTGATGGAGAAGAAGAATAAAATAAATTAATTTTTTTACATCTATTATAGTGTTTTATGTTTTTTTTTAGAGATTAAAAAACCTAAAACTTTGGGACGGTGAAGAAAAATATTGAATATTTTTAGTTGTAATATGCCATAGGTCAGTGTGAATACGATGAATATAAACAATATTGAGCTTGATAATTTTATTTTAATTGTTATACATATGTATAAATTATGAGTCATTCATTTGTAGTCTCTTAACTTAGTTTCTTTGAGGTGAAGAAACCAAGATTTGGGTGATGGAGCAGAAAAAAACTATAGAAATTGTTTACATGTATTATATCATGATACGATTTGATTATGGTAAACACAAATAACATTGAGCTTAAATATTTAATTTTAGTGATTACCCATGTAGATATAATTTATTTGTCATTCATTTATAGTCTTTTAACTCTGTGGCTTAGTGACGAAGAAACATGAAATTTGGCGATGGAGAAGAAACATATTGAATATATTTACATCTAATTTACCATAATTCAATGTGAAAATGGTAAATATCAATACTTTTTAGCTTGATAATTTGTTTTAATTATTACCTATTTTATAAAAAATAGATGTCATGGGTTATAGTCTTTTAACTTTTGTTTTAGTGGGGAAAAACCTAAAATTTTGTGATGGAGAAGAAGAATAAAATAAATTAATTTTTTTACATCTATTATAGTGTTTTATGTTTTTTTTTAGAGATTAAAAAACCTAAAACTTTGGGACGGTGAAGAAAAATATTGAATATTTTTAGTTGTAATATGCCATAGGTCAGTGTGAATACGATGAATATAAACAATATTGAGCTTGATAATTTTATTTTAATTGTTATGCATATGTATAAATTATGAGTCATTCATTTGTATTCTCTTAACTTAGTTTCTTTGAGGTGAAGAAACCAAGATTTGGGTGATGGAGCAGAAAAAAACTATAGAAATTGTTTACATGTATTATATCATGATACGATTTGATTATGGTAAACACAAATAACATTGAGCTTAAATATTTAATTTTAGTGATTACCCATGTAGATATAATTTATTTGTCATTCATTTATAGTCTTTTAACTCTGTGGCTTAGTGACGAAGAAACATGAAATTTGGCGATGGAGAGGAAACATATTGAATATATTTACATCTAATTTACCATAATTCAATGTGAAAATGGTAAATACCAATAAATTGTATCTTGATTATTTGTTTTAATTATTACCTATTTTATAAAAAATATATGTCATGGATTATAGTCTTTTAACTTTTGTTTTAGTGGGGAAAAACCTAAAATTTTGTGATGGAGTAGAAGAATAAAATATAATTAATTTTTTACATCTATTATATTGTATTATGTTTTTTTTAATAATAAAAAAAACATAAAACTTTGGGATAGTGAAGAAAAATATTGATATTTTTAGTTGTAATATACCATAGATCAGTGTGTACGATGAATATAAACAATATTGAGCTTGATTATTTTATTTTAATTGTTACGCATATGTATAAATTATGGGTCATTCATTTGTAGTCACTTAACTTAGTTTCTTAGAGGTGAAGTAACCAAAATTTTGGTGATGGGGCAGTAGAAAAATATAGAAATTGTTTACATCTATTATATCATGATACGATTTGATTATGTTAAACACAAATAACATTGAGTTTAAATATTTAATTTTAGTGATTACCCATGTAGATATAACTTATTTGTCATTCATTTATAGTCTTTTAACTTTGTAGCTTAGTAACGAAGAAACATGAAATTTGGTGATGGAAAAGAAACATATTGAATATATTTACATATAATTTACCATAATTCAATGTGAAAGTGGTAAATATCAATAAATTCTAGCTTGAGCATTTGTTTTAATTAATACCTATTTTATAAAAAATAGATGTCATGGGTTATAGTCTTTTAACTTTTGTTTTAGTGGGGAAAAACCTAAAATTTTGTGATGGAGAAGAAGAATAAAATAAATTAATTTTTTTACATCTATTATAGTGTTTTATGTTTTTTTTAGAGATTAAAAACCTAAAACTTTGGGACGGTGAAGAAAAATATTGAATATTTTTAGTTGTAATATGCCATAGGTCAGTGTGAATACGATGAATATAAACAATATTGAGCTTGATAATTTTATTTTAATTGTTATACATATGTATAAATTATGAGTCATTCATTTGTAGTCTCTTAACTTAGTTTCTTTGAGGTGAAGAAACCAAGATTTGGGTGATGGAGCAGAAAAAAACTATAGAAATTGTTTACATGTATTATATCATGATACGATTTGATTATGGTAAACACAAATAACATTGAGCTTAAATATTTAATTTTAGTGATTACCCATGTAGATATAATTTATTTGTCATTCATTTATAGTCTTTTAACTCTGTGGCTTAGTGACGAAGAAACATGAAATTTGGCGATGGAGAGGAAACATATTGAATATATTTACATCTAATTTACCATAATTCAATGTGAAAATGGTAAATACCAATAAATTGTATCTTGATTATTTGTTTTAATTATTACCTATTTTATAAAAAAAAATATGTCATGGATTATAGTCTTTTAACTTTTGTTTTAGTGGGGAAAAACCTAAAATTTTGTGATGGAGTAGAAGAATAAAATATAATTAATTTTTTACATCTATTATATTGTATTATGTTTTTTTTAATAATAAAAAAAACATAAAACTTTGGGATGGTGAAGAAAAATATTGATATTTTTAGTTGTAATATACCATAGATCAGTGTGAATACGATGAATATAAACAATATTGAGCTTGATTATTTTATTTTAATTGTTACGCATATGTATAAATTATGGGTCATTCATTTGTAGTCACTTAACTTAGTTTCTTAGAGGTGAAGAAACCAAAATTTTGGTGATGGGGCAGTAGAAAAATATAGAAATTGTTTACATCTATTATATCATGATACGATTTGATTATGTTAAACACAAATAACATTGAGTTTAAATATTTAATTTTAGTGATTACCCATGTAGATATAACTTATTTGTCATTCATTTATAGTCTTTTAACTCTGTGGCTTAGTAACGAAGAAACATGAAATTTGGTGATGGAAAAGAAACATATTGAATATATTTACATCTAATTTACCATAATTCAATGTGAAAGTGGTAAATATCAATAAATTTTAGCTTGATCATTTGTTTTAATTATTACCTATTTTATAAAAAATAGATGTCATGGGTTATAATCTTTTAACTTTTGTTTTAGTGGGGAAAAACCTAAAATTTTGTGATGGAGAAGAAGAATAAAATAAATTGATTTTTTTACATCTATTATAGTGTTTTATGTTTTTTTTAGTGATTAAAAAATCTAAAACTTTGGGACGGTGAAGAAAAATACTGAATATTTTTAGTTGTAATATGCCATAGGTCAGTGTGAATACGATGAATATAAACAATATTGAGCTTGATAATTTTATTTTAATTGTTATGCATATGTATAAATTATGGGTCATTCATTTGTAGTCTCTTAACTTAGTTTCTTTGAGGTGAAGAAACCAAGATTTGGGTGATGGAGCAGAAAAAAACTATAGAAATTGTTTACATGTATTATATCATGATACGATTTGATTATGGTAAACACAAATAACATTGAGCTTAAATATTAAATTTTAGTGATTACCCATGTAGATATAATTTATTTGTCATTCATTTATAGTCTTTTAACTCTGTGGCTTAGTGACGAAGAAACATGAAATTTGGCGATGGAGAGGAAACATATTGAATATATTTACATTTAATTTACCATAATTCAATGTGAAAATGGTAAATACCAATAAATTGTATCTTGATTATTTGTTTTAATTATTACCTATTTTATAAAAAAATATATGTCATGGATTATAGTCTTTTAACTTTTGTTTTAGTGGGGAAAAACCTAAAATTTTGTGATGGAGTAGAAGAATAAAATATAATTAATTTTTTACATCTATTATATTGTATTATGTTTTTTTTAATAATAAAAAAAACATAAAACTTTGGGATAGTGAAGAAAAATATTGATATTTTTAGTTGTAATATACCATAGATCAGTGTGTACGATGAATATAAACAATATTGAGCTTGATTATTTTATTTTAATTGTTACGCATATGTATAAATTATGGGTCATTCATTTGTAGTCACTTAACTTAGTTTCTTAGAGGTGAAGTAACCAAAATTTTGGTGATGGGGCAGTAGAAAAATATAGAAATTGTTTACATCTATTATATCATGATACGATTTGATTATGTTAAACACAAATAACATTGAGTTTATATATTTAATTTTAGTGATTACCCATGTAGATATAACTTATTTGTCATTCATTTATAGTCTTTTAACTTTGTAGCTTAGTAACGAAGAAACATGAAATTTGGTGATGGAAAAGAAACATATTGAATATATTTACATATAATTTACCATAATTCAATGTGAAAGTGGTAAATATCAATAAATTTTAGCTTGATCATTTGTTTTAATTATTACCTATTTTATAAAAAATAGATGTCATGGGTTATAGTCTTTTAACTTTTGTTTTAGTGGGGAAAAACCTAAAATTTTGTGATGGAGAAGAAGAATAAAATAAATTAATTTTTTTACATCTATTATAGTGTTTTATGTTTTTTTTAGAGATTAAAAAACCTAAAACTTTGGGACGGTGAAGAAAAATATTGAATATTTTTAGTTGTAATATGCCATAGGTCAGTGTGAATACGATGAATATAAACAATATTGAGCTTGATAATTTTATTTTAATTGTTATACATATGTATAAATTATGAGTCATTCATTTGTAGTCTCTTAACTTAGTTTCTTTGAGGTGAAGAAACCAAGATTTGGGTGATGGAGCAGAAAAAAACTATAGAAATTGTTTACATGTATTATATCATGATACGATTTGATTATGGTAAACACAAATAACATTGAGCTTAAATATTTAATTTTAGTGATTACCCATGTAGATATAATTTATTTGTCATTCATTTATAGTCTTTTAACTCTGTGGCTTAGTGACGAAGAAACATGAAATTTGGCGATGGAGAGGAAACATATTGAATATATTTACATCTAATTTACCATAATTCAATGTGAAAATGGTAAATACCAATAAATTGTATCTTGATTATTTGTTTTAATTATTACCTATTTTATAAAAAAATATATGTCATGGATTATAGTCTTTTAACTTTTGTTTTAGTGGGGAAAAACCTAAAATTTTGTGATGGAGTAGAAGAATAAAATATAATTAATTTTTTACATCTATTATATTGTATTATGTTTTTTTTAATAATAAAAAAAACATAAAACTTTGGGATGGTGAAGAAAAATATTGATATTTTTAGTTGTAATATACCATAGATCAGTGTGAATACGATGAATATAAACAATATTGAGCTTGATTATTTTATTTTAATTGTTACGCATATGTATAAATTATGGGTCATTCATTTGTAGTCACTTAACTTAGTTTCTTAGAGGTGAAGAAACCAAAATTTTGGTGATGGGGCAGTAGAAAAATATAGAAATTGTTTACATCTATTATATCATGATACGATTTGATTATGTTAAACACAAATAACATTGAGTTTAAATATTTAATTTTAGTGATTACCCATGTAGATATAACTTATTTGTCATTCATTTATAGTCTTTTAACTCTGTGGCTTAGTAACGAAGAAACATGAAATTTGGTGATGGAAAAGAAACATATTGAATATATTTACATCTAATTTACCATAATTCAATGTGAAAGTGGTAAATATCAATAAATTTTAGCTTGATCATTTGTTTTAATTATTACCTATTTTATAAAAAATAGATGTCATGGGTTATAGTCTTTTAACTTTTGTTTTAGTGGGGAAAAACCTAAAATTTTGTGATGGAGAAGAAGAATAAAATAAATTAATTTTTTTACATCTATTATAGTGTTTTATGTTTTTTTTAGTGATTAAAAAATCTAAAACTTTGGGACGGTGAAGAAAAATACTGAATATTTTTAGTTGTAATATGCCATAGGTCAGTGTGAATACGATGAATATAAACAATATTGAGCTTGATAATTTTATTTTAATTGTTATGCATATGTATAAATTATGGGTCATTCATTTGTAGTCTCTTAACTTAGTTTCTTTGAGGTGAAGAAACCAAGATTTGGGTGATGGAGCAGAAAAAAACTATAGAAATTGTTTACATGTATTATATCATGATACGATTTGATTATGGTAAACACAAATAACATTGAGCTTAAATATTTAATTTTAGTGATTACCCATGTAGATATAATTTATTTGTCATTCATTTATAGTCTTTTAACTCTGTGGCTTAGTGACGAAGAAACATGAAATTTGGCGATCGAGAGGAAACATATTGAATATATTTACATCTAATTTACCATAATTCAATGTGAAAATGGTAAATACCAATAAATTGTATCTTGATTATTTGTTTTAATTATTACCTATTTTATAAAAAAATATATGTCATGGATTATAGTCTTTTAACTTTTGTTTTAGTGGGGAAAAACCTAAAATTTTGTGATGGAGTAGAAGAATAAAATATAATTAATTTTTTACATCTATTATATTGTATTATGTTTTTTTTAATAATAAAAAAAACATAAAACTTTGGGATGGTGAAGAAAAATATTGATATTTTTAGTTGTAATATACCATAGATCAGTGTGAATACGATGAATATAAACAATATTGAGCTTGATTATTTTATTTTAATTGTTATGCATATGTATAAATTATGGGTCATTCATTTGTAGTCACTTAACTTAGTTTCTTAGAGGTGAAGAAACCAAAATTTTGGTGATGGGGCAGTAGAAAAATATAGAAATTGTTTACATCTATTATATCATGATACGATTTGATTATGGTAAACACAAATAACATTGAGTTTAAATATTTAATTTTAGTGATTACCCATGTAGATATAACTTATTTGTCATTCATTTATAGTCTTTTAACTCTGTGGCTTAGTAACGAAGAAACATGAAATTTGGTGATGGAAAAGAAACATATTGAATATATTTACATCTAATTTACCATAATTCAATGTGAAAATGGTAAATATCAATAAATTTTAGCTTGATTATTTGTTTTAATTATTACCTATTTTATAAAAAATAGATGTCATGGGTTATAGTCTTTTAACTTTTGTTTTAGTGGGGAAAAACCTAAAATTTTGTGATGGAGAAGAAGAATAAAATAAATTAATTTTTTTACATCTATTATAGTGTTTTATGTTTTTTTTAGAGATTAAAAAACCTAAAACTTTGGGACGGTGAAGAAAAATATTGAATATTTTTAGTTGTAATATGCCATAGGTCAGTGTGAATACGATGAATATAAACAATATTGAGCTTGATAATTTTATTTTAATTGTTATGCATATGTATAAATTATGGGTCATTCATTTGTAGTCTCTTAACTTAGTTTCTTTGAGGTGAAGAAACCAAGATTTGGGTGATGGAGCAGAAAAAAACTATAGAAATTGTTTACATGTATTATATCATGATACGATTTGATTATGGTAAACACAAATAACATTGAGCTTAAATATTTAATTTTTCTGATTACCCATGTAGATATAATTTATTTGTCATTCATTTATAGGCTTTTAACTCTGTGGCTTAGTGACGAAGAAACATGAAATTTGGCGATGGAGAGGAAACATATTGAATATATTTACATCTAATTTACCATAATTCAATGTGAAAATGGTAAATACCAATAAATTGTATCTTGATTATTTGTTTTAATTATTACCTATTTTATAAAAAAATATATGTCATGGATTATAGGCTTTTAACTTTTGTTTTAGTGGGGAAAAACCTAAAATTTTGTGATGGAGTAGAAGAATAAAATATAATTAATTTTTTACATCTATTATATTGTATTATGTTTTTTTTAATAATAAAAAAAACATAAAACTTTGGGATGGTGAAGAAAAATATTGATATTTTTAGTTGTAATATACCATAGATCAGTGTGAATACGATGAATATAAACAATATTGAGCTTGATTATTTTATTTAAATTGTTACGCATATGTATAAATTATGGGTCATTCATTTGTAGTCACTTAACTTAGTTTCTTAGAGGTGAAGAAACCAAAATTTTGGTGATGGGGCAGTACAAAAATATAGAAATTGTTTACATCTATTATATCATGATACGATTTGATTATGTTAAACACAAATAACATTGAGTTTAAATATTTAATTTTAGTGATTACCCATGTAGATATAACTTATTTGTCATTCATTTATAGTCTTTTAACTCTGTGGCTTAGTAACGAAGAAACATGAAATTTGGTGATGGAAAAGAAACATATTGAATATATTTACATCTAATTTACCATAATTCAATGTGAAAATGGTAAATATCAATAAATTTTAGCTTGATTATTTGTTTTAATTATTACCTATTTTATAAAAAATAGATGTCATGGGTTATAGTCTTTTAACTTTTGTTTTAGTGGGGAAAAACCTAAAATTTTGTGATGGAGAAGAAGAATAAAATAAATTAATTTTTTTACATCTATTATAGTGTTTTATGTTTTTTTTAGAGATTAAAAAACCTAAAACTTTGGGACGGTGTAGAAAAATACTGAATATTTTTAGTTGTAATATGCCATAGGTCAGTGTGAATACGATGAATATAAACAATATTGAGCTTGATAATTTTATTTTAATTGTTATGCATATGTATAAATTATGGGTCATTCATTTGTAGTCTCTTAACTTAGTTTCTTTGAGGTGAAGAAACCAAGATTTGGGTGATGGAGCAGAAAAAAACTATAGAAATTGTTTACATGTATTATATCATGATACGATTTGATTATGGTAAACACAAATAACATTGAGCTTAAATATTTAATTTTAGTGATTACCCATGTAGATATAATTTATTTGTCATTCATTTATAGTCTTTTAACTCTGTGGCTTAGTGACGAAGAAACATGAAATTTGGCGATGGAGAGGAAACATATTGAATATATTTACATCTAATTTACCATAATTCAATGTGAAAATGGTAAATACCAATAAATTGTATCTTGATTATTTGTTTTAATTATTACCTATTTTATAAAAAAATATATGTCATGGATTATAGTCTTTTAACTTTTGTTTTAGTGGGGAAAAACCTAAAATTTTGTGATGGAGTAGAAGAATAAAATATAATTAATTTTTTACATCTATTATATTGTATTATGTTTTTTTTAATAATAAAAAAAACATAAAACTTTGGGATGGTGAAGAAAAATATTGATATTTTTAGTTGTAATATACCATAGATCAGTGTGAATACGATGAATATAAACAATATTGAGCTTGATTATTTTATTTAAATTGTTACGCATATGTATAAATTATGGGTCATTCATTTGTAGTCACTTAACTTAGTTTCTTAGAGGTGAAGAAACCAAAATTTTGGTGATGGGGCAGTAGAAAAATATAGAAATTGTTTACATCTATTATATCATGATACGATTTGATTATGGTAAACACAAATAACATTGAGTTTAAATATTTAATTTTAGTGATTACCCATGTAGATATAACTTATTTGTCATTCATTTATAGTCTTTTAACTCTGTGGCTTAGTAACGAAGAAACATGAAATTTGGTGATGGAAAAGAAACATATTGAATATATTTACATCTAATTTACCATAATTCAATGTGAAAGTGGTAAATATCAATAAATTTTAGCTTGATCATTTGTTTTAATTATTACCTATTTTATAAAAAATAGATGTCATGGGTTATAGTCTTTTAACTTTTGTTTTAGTGGGGAAAAACCTAAAATTTTGTGATGGAGAAGAAGAATAAAATAAATTAATTTTTTTACATCTATTATAGTGTTTTATGTTTTTTTTAGTGATTAAAAAATCTAAAACTTTGGGACGGTGAAGAAAAATACTGAATATTTTTAGTTGTAATATGCCATAGGTCAGTGTGAATACGATGAATATAAATAATATTGAGCTTGATAATTTTATTTTAATTGTTATGCATATGTATAAATTATGGGTCATTCATTTGTAGTCTCTTAACTTAGTTTCTTTGAGGTGAAGAAACCAAGATTTGGGTGATGGAGCAGAAAAAAACTATAGAAATTGTTTACATGTATTATATCATGATACGATTTGATTATGGTAAACACAAATAACATTGAGCTTAAATATTTAATTTTAGTGATTACCCATGTAGATATAATTTATTTGTCATTCATTTATAGTCTTTTAACTCTGTGGCTTAGTGACGAAGAAACATGAAATTTGGCGATGGAGAGGAAACATATTGAATATATTTACATCTAATTTACCATAATTCAATGTGAAAATGGTAAATACCAATAAATTGTATCTTGATTATTTGTTTTAATTATTACCTATTTTATAAAAAAATATATGTCATGGATTATAGTCTTTTAACTTTTGTTTTAGTGGGGAAAAACCTAAAATTTTGTGATGGAGTAGAAGAATAAAATATAATTAATTTTTTACATCTATTATATTGTATTATGTTTTTTTTAATAATAAAAAAAACATAAAACTTTGGGATGGTGAAGAAAAATATTGATATTTTTAGTTGTAATATACCATAGATCAGTGTGAATACGATGAATATAAACAATATTGAGCTTGATTATTTTATTTAAATTGTTACGCATATGTATAAATTATGCGTCATTCATTTGTAGTCACTTAACTTAGTTTCTTAGAGGTGAAGAAACCAAAATTTTGGTGATGGGGCAGTAGAAAAATATAGAAATTGTTTACATCTATTATATCATGATACGATTTGATTATGTTAAACACAAATAACATTGAGTTTAAATATTTAATTTTAGTGATTACCCATGTAGATATAACTTATTTGTCATTCATTTATAGTCTTTTAACTCTGTGGCTTAGTAACGAAGAAACATGAAATTTGGTGATGGAAAAGAAACATATTGAATATATTTACATCTAATTTACCATAATTCAATGTGAAAGTGGTAAATATCAATAAATTTTAGCTTGATCATTTGTTTTAATTATTACCTATTTTATAAAAAATAGATGTCATGGGTTATAGTCCTTTAACTTTTGTTTTAGTGGGGAAAAACCTAAAATTTTGTGATGGAGAAGAAGAATAAAATAAATTAATTTTTTTACATCTATTATAGTGTTTTATGTTTTTTTTAGTGATTAAAAAATCTAAAACTTTGGGACGGTGAAGAAAAATACTGAATATTTTTAGTTGTAATATGCCATAGGTCAGTGTGAATACGATGAATATAAATAATATTGAGCTTGATAATTTTATTTTAATTGTTATGCATATGTATAAATTATGGGTCATTCATTTGTAGTCTCTTAACTTAGTTTCTTTGAGGTGAAGAAACCAAGATTTGGGTGATGGAGCAGAAAAAAACTATAGAAATTGTTTACATGTATTATATCATGATACGATTTGATTATGGTAAACACAAATAACATTGAGCTTAAATATTTAATTTTAGTGATTACCCATGTAGATATAATTTATTTGTCATTCATTTATAGTCTTTTAACTCTGTGGCTTAGTGACGAAGAAACATGAAATTTGGTGATGGAAAAGAAACATATTGAATATATTTACATCTAATTTACCATAATTCAATGTGAAAATGGTAAATACCAATAAATTGTATCTTGATTATTTGTTTTAATTATTACCTATTTTATAAAAAAATATATGTCATGGATTATAGTCTTTTAACTTTTGTTTTAGTGGGGAAAAACCTAAAATTTTGTGATGGAGTAGAAGAATAAAATATAATTAATTTTTTACATCTATTATATTGTATTATGTTTTTTTTAATAATAAAAAAAACATAAAACTTTGGGATGGTGAAGAAAAATATTGATATTTTTAGTTGTAATATACCATAGATCAGTGTGAATACGATGAATATAAACAATATTGAGCTGATTATTTTATTTTAATTGTTACGCATATGTATAAATTATGGGTCATTCATTTGTAGTCACTTAACTTAGTTTCTTAGAGGTGAAGAAACCAAAATTTTGGTGATGGGGCAGTAGAAAAATATAGAAATTGTTTACATCTATTATATCATGATACGATTTGATTATGGTAAACACAAATAACATTGAGTTTAAATATTTAATTTTAGTGATTACCCATGTAGATATAACTTATTTGTCATTCATTTATAGTCTTTTAACTCTGTGGCTTAGTAACGAAGAAACATGAAATTTGGTGATGGAAAAGAAACATATTGAATATATTTACATCTAATTTACCATAATTCAATGTGAAAGTGGTAAATATCAATAAATTTTAGCTTGATCATTTGTTTTAATTATTACCTATTTTATAAAAAATAGATGTCATGGGTTATAGTCTTTTAACTTTTGTTTTAGTGGGGAAAAACCTAAAATTTTGTGATGGAGAAGAAGAATAAAATAAATTAATTTTTTTACATCTGTTATAGTGTTTTATGTTTTTTTTAGTGATTAAAAAACCTAAAACTTTGGGACGGTGAAGAAAAATACTGAATATTTTTAGTTGTAATATGCCATAGGTCAGTGTGAATACGATGAATATAAACAATATTGAGCTTGATAATTTTATTTTAATTGTTATGCATATGTATAAATTATGGGTCATTCATTTGTAGTCTCTTAACTTAGTTTCTTTGAGGTGAAGAAACCAAGATTTGGGTGATGGAGCAGAAAAAAACTATAGAAATTGTTTACATGTATTATATCATGATACGATTTGATTATGGTAAACACAAATAACATTGAGCTTAAATATTTAATTTTAGTGATTACCCATGTAGATATAATTTATTTGTCATTCATTTATAGTCTTTTAACTCTGTGGCTTAGTGACGAAGAAACATGAAATTTGGCGATGGAGAGGAAACATATTGAATATATTTACATCTAATTTACCATAATTCAATGTGAAAATGGTAAATACCAATAAATTGTATCTTGATTATTTGTTTTAATTATTACCTATTTTATAAAAAAATATATGTCATGGATTATAGTCTTTTAACTTTTGTTTTAGTGGGGAAAAACCTAAAATTTTGTGATGGAGTAGAAGAATAAAATATAATTAATTTTTTACATCTATTATATTGTATTATGTTTTTTTTAATAATAAAAAAAACATAAAACTTTGGGATGGTGAAGAAAAATATTGATATTTTTATTTGTAATATACCATAGATCAGTGTGAATACGATGAATATAAACAATATTGAGCTTGATTATTTTATTTTAATTGTTATGCATATGTATAAATTATGGGTCATTCATTTGTAGTCACTTAACTTAGTTTCTTAGAGGTGAAGAAACCAAAATTTTGGTGATGGGGCAGTAGAAAAATATAGAAATTGTTTACATCTATTATATCATGATACGATTTGATTATGGTAAACACAAATAACATTGAGTTTAAATATTTAATTTTAGTGATTACCCATGTAGATATAACTTATTTGTCATTCATTTATAGTCTTTTAACTCTGTGGCTTAGTAACGAAGAAACATGAAATTTGGTGATGGAAAAGAAACATATTGAATATATTTACATCTAATTTACCATAATTCAATGTGAAAGTGGTAAATATCAATAAATTTTAGCTTGATCATTTGTTTTAATTATTACCTATTTTATAAAAAATAGATGTCATGGGTTATAGTCTTTTAACTTTTGTTTTAGTGGGGAAAAACCTAAAATTTTGTGATGGAGAAGAAGAATAAAATAAATTAATTTTTTTACATCTGTTATAGTGTTTTATGTTTTTTTTAGTGATTAAAAAACCTAAAACTTTGGGACGGTGAAGAAAAATACTGAATATTTTTAGTTGTAATATGTCATAGGTCAGTGTGAATACGATGAATATAAACAATATTGAGCTTGATAATTTTATTTTAATTGTTATGCATATGTATAAATTATGGGTCATTCATTTGTAGTCTCTTAACTTAGTTTCTTTGAGGTGAAGAAACCAAGATTTGGGTGATGGAGCAGAAAAAAACTATAGAAATTGTTTACATGTATTATATCATGATACGATTTGATTATGGTAAACACAAATAACATTGAGCTTAAATATTTAATTTTAGTGATTACCCATGTAGATATAATTTATTTGTCATTCATTTATAGTCTTTTAACTCTGTGGCTTAGTGACGAAGAAACATGAAATTTGGCGATGGAGAGGAAACATATTGAATATATTTACATCTAATTTACCATAATTCAATGTGAAAATGGTAAATACCAATAAATTGTATCTTGATTATTTGTTTTAATTATTACCTATTTTATAAAAAAATATATGTCATGGATTATAGTCTTTTAACTTTTGTTTTAGTGGGGAAAAACCTAAAATTTTGTGATGGAGTAGAAGAATAAAATATAATTAATTTTTTACATCTATTATATTGTATTATGCTTTTTTTAATAATAAAAAAAACATAAAACTTTGGGATGGTGAAGAAAAATATTGATATTTTTAGTTGTAATATACCATAGATCAGTGTGAATACGATGAATATAAACAATATTGAGCTTGATTATTTTATTTAAATTGTTACGCATATGTATAAATTATGGGTCATTCATTTGTAGTCACTTAACTTAGTTTCTTAGAGGTGAAGAAACCAAAATTTTGGTGATGGGGCAGTAGAAAAATATAGAAATTGTTTACATCTATTATATCATGATACGATTTGATTATGGTAAACATAAATAACATTGAGTTTAAATATTTAATTTTAGTGATTACCCATGTAGATATAACTTATTTGTCATTCATTTATAGTCTTTTAACTCTGTGGCTTAGTAACGAAGAAACATGAAATTTGGTGATGGAAAAGAAACATATTGAATATATTTACATCTAATTTACCATAATTCAATGTGAAAGTGGTAAATATCAATAAATTTTAGCTTGATCATTTGTTTTAATTATTACCTATTTTATAAAAAATAGATGTCATGGGTTATAGTCTTTTAACTTTTGTTTTAGTGGGGAAAAACCTAAAATTTTGTGATGGAGAAGAAGAATAAAATAAATTAATTTTTTTACATCTGTTATAGTGTTTTATGTTTTTTTTAGTGATTAAAAAACCTAAAACTTTGGGACGGTGAAGAAAAATACTGAATATTTTTAGTTGTAATATGCCATAGGTCAGTGTGAATACGATGAATATAAACAATATTGAGCTTGATAATTTTATTTTAATTGTTATGCATATGTATAAATTATGGGTCATTCATTTGTAGTCTCTTAACTTAGTTTCTTTGAGGTGAAGAAACCAAGATTTGGGTGATGGAGCAGAAAAAAACTATAGAAATTGTTTACATGTATTATATCATGATACGATTTGATTATGGTAAACACAAATAACATTGAGCTTAAATATTTAATTTTAGTGATTACCCATGTAGATATAATTTATTTGTCATTCATTTATAGTCTTTTAACTCTGTGGCTTAGTGACGAAGAAACATGAAATTTGGCGATGGAGAGGAAACATATTGAATATATTTACATCTAATTTACCATAATTCAATGTGAAAATGGTAAATACCAATAAATTGTATCTTGATTATTTGTTTTAATTATTACCTATTTTATAAAAAAATATATGTCATGGATTATAGTCTTTTAACTTTTGTTTTAGTGGGGAAAAACCTAAAATTTTGTGATGGAGTAGAAGAATAAAATATAATTAATTTTTTACATCTATTATATTGTATTATGTTTTTTTTAATAATAAAAAAAACATAAAACTTTGGGATGGTGAAGAAAAATATTGATATTTTTAGTTGTAATATACCATAGATCAGTGTGAATACGATGAATATAAACAATATTGAGCTTGATTATTTTATTTTAATTGTTATGCATATGTATAAATTATGGGTCATTCATTTGTAGTCACTTAACTTAGTTTCTTAGAGGTGAAGAAACCAAAATTTTGGTGATGGGGCAGTAGAAAAATATAGAAATTGTTTACATCTATTATATCATGATACGATTTGATTATGGTAAACACAAATAACATTGAGTTTAAATATTTAATTTTAGTGATTACCCATGTAGATATAACTTATTTGTCATTCATTTATAGTCTTTTAACTCTGTGGCTTAGTAACGAAGAAACATGAAATTTGGTGATGGAAAAGAAACATATTGAATATATTTACATCTAATTTACCATAATTCAATGTGAAAGTGGTAAATATCAATAAATTTTAGCTTGATCATTTGTTTTAATTATTACCTATTTTATAAAAAATAGATGTCATGGGTTATAGTCTTTTAACTTTTGTTTTAGTGGGGAAAAACCTAAAATTTTGTGATGGAGAAGAAGAATAAAATAAATTAATTTTTTTACATCTGTTATAGTGTTTTATGTTTTTTTTAGTGATTAAAAAACCTAAAACTTTGGGACGGTGAAGAAAAATACTGAATATTTTTAGTTGTAATATGCCATAGGTCAGTGTGAATACGATGAATATAAACAATATTGAGCTTGATAATTTTATTTTAATTGTTATGCATATGTATAAATTATGGGTCATTCATTTGTAGTCTCTTAACTTAGTTTCTTTGAGGTGAAGAAACCAAGATTTGGGTGATGGAGCAGAAAAAAACTATAGAAATTGTTTACATGTATTATATCATGATACGATTTGATTATGGTAAACACAAATAACATTGAGCTTAAATATTTAATTTTAGTGATTACCCATGTAGATATAATTTATTTGTCATTCATTTATAGTCTTTTAACTCTGTGGCTTAGTGACGAAGAAACATGAAATTTGGCGATGGAGAGGAAACATATTGAATATATTTACATCTAATTTACCATAATTCAATGTGAAAATGGTAAATACCAATAAATTGTATCTTGATTATTTGTTTTAATTATTACCTATTTTATAAAAAAATATATGTCATGGATTATAGTCTTTTAACTTTTGTTTTAGTGGGGAAAAACCTAAAATTTTGTGATGGAGTAGAAGAATAAAATATAATTAATTTTTTACATCTATTATATTGTATTATGTTTTTTTTAATAATAAAAAAAACATAAAACTTTGGGATGGTGAAGAAAAATATTGATATTTTTAGTTGTAATATACCATAGATCAGTGTGAATACGATGAATATAAACAATATTGAGCTTGATTATTTTATTTTAATTGTTATGCATATGTATAAATTATGGGTCATTCATTTGTAGTCACTTAACTTAGTTTCTTAGAGGTGAAGAAACCAAAATTTTGGTGATGGGGCAGTAGAAAAATATAGAAATTGTTTACATCTATTATATCATGATACGATTTGATTATGGTAAACACAAATAACATTGAGTTTAAATATTTAATTTTAGTGATTACCCATGTAGATATAACTTATTTGTCATTCATTTATAGTCTTTTAACTCTGTGGCTTAGTAACGAAGAAACATGAAATTTGGTGATGGAAAAGAAACATATTGAATATATTTACATCTAATTTACCATAATTCAATGTGAAAGTGGTAAATATCAATAAATTTTAGCTTGATCATTTGTTTTAATTATTACCTATTTTATAAAAAATAGATGTCATGGGTTATAGTCTTTTAACTTTTGTTTTAGTGGGGAAAAACCTAAAATTTTGTGATGGAGAAGAAGAATAAAATAAATTAATTTTTTTACATCTGTTATAGTGTTTTATGTTTTTTTTAGTGATTAAAAAACCTAAAACTTTGGGACGGTGAAGAAAAATACTGAATATTTTTAGTTGTAATATGCCATAGGTCAGTGTGAATACGATGAATATAAACAATATTGAGCTTGATAATTTTATTTTAATTGTTATGCATATGTATAAATTATGGGTCATTCATTTGTAGTCTCTTAACTTAGTTTCTTTGAGGTGAAGAAACCAAGATTTGGGTGATGGAGCAGAAAAAAACTATAGAAATTGTTTACATGTATTATATCATGATACGATTTGATTATGGTAAACACAAATAACATTGAGCTTAAATATTTAATTTTAGTGATTACCCATGTAGATATAATTTATTTGTCATTCATTTATAGTCTTTTAACTTTGTGGCTTAGTGACGAAGAAACATGAAATTTGGCGATGGAGAGGAAACATATTGAATATATTTACATCTAATTTACCATAATTCAATGTGAAAATGGTAAATACCAATAAATTGTATCTTGATTATTTGTTTTAATTATTACCTATTTTATAAAAAAATATATGTCATGGATTATAGTCTTTTAACTTTTGTTTTAGTGGGGAAAAACCTAAAATTTTGTGATGGAGTAGAAGAATAAAATATAATTAATTTTTTACATCTATTATATTGTATTATGTTTTTTTTAATAATAAAAAAAACATAAAACTTTGGGATGGTGAAGAAAAATATTGATATTTTTAGTTGTAATATACCATAGATCATTGTGAATACGATGAATATAAACAATATTGAGCTTGATTATTTTATTTAAATTGTTACGCATATGTATAAATTATGGGTCATTCATTTGTAGTCACTTAACTTAGTTTCTTAGAGGTGAAGAAACCAAAATTTTGGTGATGGGGCAGTAGAAAAATATAGAAATTGTTTACATCTATTATATCATGATACGATTTGATTATGTTAAACACAAATAACATTGAGTTTAAATATTTAATTTTAGTGATTACCCATGTAGATATAACTTATTTGTCATTCATTTATAGTCTTTTAACTCTGTGGCTTAGTAACGAAGAAACATGAAATTTGGTGATGGAAAAGAAACATATTGAATATATTTACATCTAATTTACCATAATTCAATGTGAAAGTGGTAAATATCAATAAATTTTAGCTTGATCATTTGTTTTAATTATTACCTATTTTATAAAAAATAGATGTCATGGGTTATAGTCTTTTAACTTTTGTTTTAGTGGGGAAAAACCTCAAATTTTGTGATGGAGAAGAAGAATAAAATAAATTAATTTTTTTACATCTGTTATAGTGTTTTATGTTTTTTTTAGTGATTAAAAAACCTAAAACTTTGGGACGGTGAAGAAAAATACTGAATATTTTTAGTTGTAATATGCCATAGGTCAGTGTGAATACGATGAATATAAACAATATTGAGCTTGATAATTTTATTTTAATTGTTATGCATATGTATAAATTATGGGTCATTCATTTGTAGTCTCTTAACTTAGTTTCTTTGAGGTGAAGAAACCAAGATTTGGGTGATGGAGCAGAAAAAAACTATAGAAATTGTTTACATGTATTATATCATGATACGATTTGATTATGGTAAACACAAATAACATTGAGCTTAAATATTTAATTTTAGTGATTACCCATGTAGATATAATTTATTTGTCATTCATTTATAGTCTTTTAACTCTGTGGCTTAGTGACGAAGAAACATGAAATTTGGCGATGGAGAGGAAACATATTGAATATATTTACATCTAATTTACCATAATTCAATGTGAAAATGGTAAATACCAATAAATTGTATCTTGATTATTTGTTTTAATTATTACCTATTTTATAAAAAAATATATGTCATGGATTATAGTCTTTTAACTTTTGTTTTAGTGGGGAAAAACCTAAAATTTTGTGATGGAGTAGAAGAATAAAATATAATTAATTTTTTACATCTATTATATTGTATTATGCTTTTTTTAATAATAAAAAAAACATAAAACTTTGGGATGGTGAAGAAAAATATTGATATTTTTAGTTGTAATATACCATAGATCATTGTGAATACGATGAATATAAACAATATTGAGCTTGATTATTTTATTTAAATTGTTACGCATATGTATAAATTATGGGTCATTCATTTGTAGTCACTTAACTTAGTTTCTTAGAGGTGAAGAAACCAAAATTTTGGTGATGGGGCAGTAGAAAAATATAGAAATTGTTTACATCTATTATATCATGATACGATTTGATTATGTTAAACACAAATAACATTGAGTTTAAATATTTAATTTTAGTGATTACCCATGTAGATATAACTTATTTGTCATTCATTTATAGTCTTTTAACTC